>JAVJIF010011278.1:0-93762 GCA_038442645.1 Agave tequilana
AGCCTGACAGGCTAACGGTCGGCCGGCCCGGCCGACGCCAACGGTCAGAAATGTGACCGTTGGGGAGCACGGTCGACCGCCCGGTCGACCCCCAGATACAGAGAGCAGAGCTCTCTGGTCCGGTCGGCGCCCGGCCGACCGTCCCTGTGTCTGCCAAACGTGCACAAGCTTGTGCACGTCGGTCGACCTCATGGGTCGACCGGCCTTAGGTGCGGTCGACCCGTGCGGTCGGCCAACCTGGCCTGTCAGCCACTGTTCTGGGACAGAAATACATGTTAAAATATTTTCTAAAAATCTTTAAGTCTTGTAAAAATACCCAAAAATAGTTTTATCATTTTGCATTGATATATAAACATGTGATAAAAAGTTTAGCTCAAATATCAATCAATATGAACTATTTTGTGTCTTATCATTTTTACCAAAAACCAAATCTTGTATTTTTATCAAACTTGGATTTTTCAATAGAAAATCTGATTTTTCCTAAAACTCATGAATAGACATATCAAAATAAGTTTGTTTAAGAAATGAAGCATGTATGTATATTGAACACATCAAATATACATAAAAATTATTTAAACTTGTTTTGATTAACTATTCATGAAAACCAAAAACCAAACATAAAACGTGTGTGTTTTGTGCACTTGAGCATATCAACTATACTAAACTTTACAAATGGATCTAAACACACTATCTAAACTATGGATACCTAAGTCTTCTTGACGATCTCCATCTTCAAGTAGACCGATCCAAAAACTCCATCCATGGCTAGGCAATGTGTGATCTTGAAGCTTGAGCCCTGGAATCACTTGTGAAGCTTCCAAACATCTCTTGTTGAAGCTATCACCAAACTAATATCTTGGTTAATGATCTGAAACTTAAATAACACAAGATTATTAATAAACATAACTACATGAGTTAATCATCATCAAAACTAGGGTGGAAGGCCTTTGGGCCAACAATCTCCACCTTTTTGATGATGACAAAACTCAGGAGTTATATATGCATGGATTAAAGTTAAGCTTCAAAGAAGCTCCCCCTTAACTCATGCATAAAACAAATAAACATAATATGCAATGAATATTAAAAATGAATGCATAGATATGCATAAACAATAAAAGGTTCTAGATACCAAATGAAATGTTCAAAAACACAACATGCTCTAGATACCAATTAAATTAAACTAAATTAAACTTAATATATGCAAAAACATAACTATGCATATATAAAACTTGATCAAACTCAAAATCTTTCTCCCCCTTTTTTTCAATCATCAACAAAGGGGTAAACAATCAAAACAAAACAAAGTCTTCTCCCCTTTTTTTAATACAAAGAAACAATCATCAATTAAAAAGGGTAAAAGCAAAACTAAATCAATAAATTTTTCTCCCTTTTTTTTGTTCGAAACAATGAATCAATAAAGGTTAATAAATACAGTGTTTGCCCCCTTTTTGTCTAAAACAAAAACAAAAAACCAATTAGGGGTGACAATTAATTAAGGTACCAATTGAAAAAAAATGTCAAAGTAGCATCTTGATACCAATTGAAATTAAACATAGGTCAATCAATAAATGGTATATGCGATATACATTCATGAAGAGGAAGACGGTAATGTAACTTCCCTACATATATACATTATATGAAAGAGGGATGACAAGCCCTAATTCACATAACATAAAATATGCAATGTATAAGAGGAGATGTGAAGCTCCCCTACACACGTGTATCACATAAAGAAGATATGTCAAGCTCCTCAATACACGATACACTCAACATGAATCTATATGTAGAAGAGATGTTAAGCTCTCTTGCATATAGGCAATACAAATCAAAACTTTTGAGTATTATTTTCTTTAAACAAAATTTTGAATTTTCTCAATAAAACAAATTTGATACCAATTAAAAGTGTTATGCTTTTTAAACATATGATACCAAATGAAATTATTATTTTCTATTCATAAAGCAAGGGAGTGGAAATACAAATACCAATTGAAATATGAAAATCGAATTTTTCTCCCCCTTTATGAAATACAAACTAAATACATGCGTAGGCTTGAAATAAGATACCAATGAAAAATTAAATCAATTGAAACATTATAATCATTATATTTTTCAAGCTTAGCATAAACAAATATTTGTGCTCTAAGATATAGGAAAATAGTAGGCACAAATAAAACATATATGTATGAAAAAAAAAGATACCAATAGACATTGATACCATTGAAATGAAAGCATACATACATAAACACATATGAGTATACAAAAGAATCAAAATTGATACCAATTGAAAGAGTTCAATGATACCAATTGGCATAAAAATAAAAGCATGATAAAACTCATATCAAAATGAAGAATACGAACTAGTTAAAATAAAAATTTTTGTTAACTAGTACGAAATCCTTCAAGTAAGGAATAAACTAAAAATAATTTTCATAAAACACATGTAAATCACATAACACTTAAAAATACTCAAATTCCAATAAAGTCCATACATGCTCATGAAAACATACTCATGAGAAATATTTTAAAAAATGGTGAGTGTACAAGTAATGTGTGACATGGCATTATGAAATTTTCATTAAGCTCAAAATTCCTTGAAACAATGAAAATCATCAAAATTATTTAATCTTCAAGGTATATGTATGTCTTATACAAACTAAAGCATACATACATATCCAAAACACAACGAGTCCACAAAATATATGCATTAAGGTACGTGGCTCAAAAAGGATGTATATGTATAATAATAATAATTTGGATAAAATAGACATATACATGAAGTTAAACAAATAAGCACGAAATCAAGAAAAACTAAATTTTCACCAAAACAAATTTCATTTCAAGGTATATGTATGAATTGTCAACACAATAAGTATACATACATATCCTTAAACACAATTGAGTCCATATATATAGATTGCATGAAAGGCAAATGACTCAAAGGATATACATGTATAACTTAAGGTTTGGCAAAATGCACATATACATGAAATGTAAAACACATGATCTACAAAACAAATCCAAAATGGGAATACAAATTTAAAATGTATGAATCATCAAAACTAGACTATACTAGCACATCTAATGGGTTCAAATAAGCGTTCAAACTCAAACATATATAGATTTATTTGTGGCCCATTATATGCACAAGTATAAATCCTGGTCTTAATGAAAACTAACATCTAAACATGTAATCAACACATGAAGCATAAAACCAAGATATAAATCAATCATGATAAGCATAAACATGATCATTATGTAAATCCACATGTTATTAGATTTATGATGTCATGATAGCTAATCAAATACGAGAACACAAAGTAATAATCCATATTAAACATGGGTGTCTCAAATACTATACATGTATGTCAAGAATCTAATTAATCATGGCATTTTCATACTAATCACTAAACAATGAAACATGGTATAAACAATGATGAAATATAAAGCATGTAAACAATAAATAGGAGTTAGGAATTGTTACCAAAACCTAGAAGGCAACTCTCCTTGTCTCCAAAACATGTAAAAATCAAATAATGTTATAAACAATTTGTACCATTTTTGTGACTTACAAATTTTGCCGAAAACCAAAATCCGTATTTTCCAAAACTTGGATTTTTGAATTCCAAAACTCATGTAAATATAAAAACATGATATTTAAACAACTTATAAGCATGTTGTATAAAGATAGAATCCAATATACATATAAAGATTTATATCTATGTTTTTGACTTAAAAACCAAGATCGGTTAAACTAAAAACTGAAAACCAAAACATGAAACTTGAAACAAGTGTGTGTGTTGTGAACTTGAGCATACCACACTATCTAATCTTTAACAATGGATCTAAACTAACTATTCTAAAATAATGTACTGAAGGTTTCTTGTAGAGCGCCGTCTCCAAATCGACTCGATCCAAACGTGATCCACCGAGCTTGACTCCAAACGAGTGCTAGATATGAACTTGATGCTCGGGCTCTTGAATCACCATGTGAAAGCTCCAAACACCTTTGTTGAAGCTAATCACCTACTGATATCTTGGTTAAATATCTGAAACTAAATATCACAAGATTATTAGTAAATTATAACTACATGAGTTAATCATCATCAAACTAGAGCGGAGGCCTCTGGGCCAACAGGATATGCCCGAGTCAACCAGGGACCTGATCCTAGTGTACTGCTAAAGTTGGCCTCTCTGAAGTCAAATTGACCGATTTTATTTTCAAATACTATTTTCTAATATTTTTGGATTTTTTTGATTTTCTGAAATTTTTTCGAACTTTTCTGCAAATTTTTCAAAATCGGTATTGCCTAGTATTGCCAATCGATTTCAGGATTTTTTAATTTACAAATTAGGTTGAATTTCTCTAATCTGAATTTACAATGCTTCTCAGCATAATATTTTTCATTTTTGAGAATTTTGAGAATTGTTCTGAATTAGTCAAAATTATCCAAATAAAATAATAATATTATTAGTTTCTTTTCTTTTTCTTGTCTCACTTTTCCCTTCTCCACTCTCTTTCTCCTCCTGAAATTCCAATTTCTTTTATTATTTAATTTTTTTTTCTTTTTTTTTCTTTCCTTTTTCTTTTTTTTCTTTTTCCCTTTTTTCCTTTTCTTTTTCTTTTTCTTCCTCCTTTTCTCTTTCCTTTTTTTCTTCCCCACCAGCCTAACACCCCACCTGGGCTCTACCGGCTACTTCCATCTCCCAACGTCACTTCCCATCTTCCCCAATCCTTCTTCAGACCAGCTCTACTACTGCCACCGCCCGCGCACCTCGCACCTCCCCACAGCCAGCACCTCCACCCCCACCATCCCCTCGACCATCACCTCCCGACACCCACCAACATTACCACCTCCACCTGAACCCTCACCCCACCTTCCTCCTCCCCCTCCAGCGCCGCCAGCAATGCCGTCGGCTACCACCGGGCTCCCCAGGCGCCACCCCCTCCATGGCTTCCCTCCCCTATCTTCTCTAGTTCTCTCTTCTTCTTCTTCTTCTTCTTCTTCTTCTCTTCTCTCTCTCTCTTTCTCTCTCTCGGTTCTATCTTTCTCTCTATTATCTCCTTTCTCTCTGTTAACTCCTCTGGTTCTCTCTCCTCTGGTTCTCTCTCCCTCACGCTCTCTCCCACCCAGCACGCCAGACCCCCTCCGGCCACCCAGCCCATCACTGTTTGCTCGGGAAAATTTGGGAGAATGTTTGACTTTGCATAAATGGCTCTGATTAGCTCGCGCCTGGAGTACAGACTCTGCTTTTTGATGACTTATCCTTAGTGATTTTTAGACAGTCTATATGACGCCCCGATCCCGCAGGTACGGAGACGTCACTGCGACGCATATACGCATGGCAGAAATACCCTCACATATATACGCTAAGCATCAGTACATGCAAGAATCAGAGTGCGAAAGCACAGTAGTAATATACATTCCAACAGAAAAGTACAGGTACATAGTTATCACAGAGAGTGATACAATATTATAGGAATATTACATCACTAGAAAATATAAAAGTACATTATATGAAAAGATATACATAACAAAGCTGAGAGGTGCTCACGAGCAGCAAAAGAGGCCTCGAGAGTTAATCAGGAGAAGAGCTGTGAGGAAAAGCTACGACGATGTCCAAGCTTTTGTTGCGCTCTGATCACCACGGAAGGATCCGCTGCGCACTCTGATCATCTACAGCAAGGCCAGCATAGTCTAGACTCTAGGATCTGGACATGAGGTCCAGGGTTGTCAGATGCAACCCAACGAGTACAAGATATAAGGCCAAGTGGCATGCATATCAGGCACACGTGTACAGGAAAGGTGTATCGTGAATATAAGCACATATGAACATGAAATGAGACAATAAGTAAAATAACTATAGGAAAATCAGTTATACAAGCCCACATTACCGATTCGTGAGATTAGTATATCGAAGGATAATCCAAACAAGGAAACTCTCATATATATACCCTACACCTCACGTCACTGTAATCTGAGTTGATATAACCTGAATTTGCCTTCACAATAATAGAATAATGAAACAGTATGAAAACCCAAAAATAAGCAATCAAGTAATTCAACAAAGTAGCACAGGTATTATGTGTAGGTGGTGAGCAAGATAATATATTGTATCACTGGTCTCCCAAGTATAGATCAGGTGTATAGCTAGTCAAATATCAGGAGCATGTTATTATTATGTTATGAAGACTCATCTGAATTGTATATATCGGTATGTGTCCCATTCCACATGCCTTAGCATACAGACCGGAGAGTAAGTTATTGAAAACTGATGGAGATCGACGAACCATGCTTAGAATGGGTCCCGTAAATGCCCGGGATAACGGTTAAAGAGTATCCGGTACTGAGGTGGAACGTACCGCTAATAGGATGTCATCGCTCACACAGGAATAGGCCCAAGGGCTTATGGCACACCTGGCAGGAAGGGGAGTAGGGGTGCTAGTACACCCCACGAAAACACCTGGTGGCCTCCAGGTAGAATCCAAGTATGTGCCGCGCGACACTTTAAGACCATTCTAAACATGGTTCGTCGATCCCCATCAGTTTTCAATAACCAACCTCGCTCGACTTGTATTTGGAGGTATATGGTATGGGACATATACCGAAACATACAAATTGAAGGAGTCTTAATAATAACTTGATAATTGACTTCGTGCCACATGAATTTTAATATTGTTTCCACATTACTATATATTGTAATTATTCCATGCTTTCTGATTTGAGTACATAACACTTGACCTGCTATACTTGCTATTGCTTATACCTGCCACTTGGTTTCTTCTTGCACTCGCTGGATTGCTTCTAACAACCTTGAACTTGCTTGTTCAGATCTTACATCTTGGACTGAGGTGGACCCTTCAGCTGAGGATCAGGCCTTCTTCGAGGAGCAGGCGGATCAGCCATAACTTCATCCCATCTTGCCCCGCTCGGAGATTCTCTCTTTCAGCTCGTGAGTTCTTATCTTTTGTACCTTGTATAGTCTACTTTTGTGCTTCTGCTGATGTAATACTTATATAATATTATGTCACAGTTTGTGATGACTGAGAACTTGTACTTTTGTGTTGGAATGTATATTATCACGTATTTCTGTACTCTGATTCCTGTATTGTACTGATGCTTAGCGTACATACGTGATGGTAGTATCGCCCTGCGTATGTACGTCGCAGTAGTGTCTCCGTATCCGTGGGATCGGGGCGTTACAGTTGTCAACTCGTATAACGATGTATCATGTATTAAAAGTTAGAGTAGCAATTGTTAGGATCAGAGTGTGCAGATCATACACCTGAATCACATCACTTGATCATGTACATGTGTGATTGCCTGAGCATGTCAACTGGCTTCATCATATGTACTCGCTGGGTTGCTTCCTGACAACCCTGAATGCTCATGTCCAGATCTTAAAGTTTGGACCGTGGTGGCCTTACTGTACCTGATCGAGTGGCGCAACGGAAGCGTGGATTAGCAGTTGCTTTCCCGAACCCTCTTTCTTCCAGGTTCCCCTCATTCGACACTATTATACTGAAAATTTTTGTTAGGTGGGTAGATTGTAGGACCCCGTTCCCAGGATACGTACCCAGATACGTGTACCGATTTTTTTGATCGTATTGTTTCAATTTTCTTCCAGTATTTGTTTTTGGGTTCTGATAATGTAACACCCCGTTCCTGGAATACGTACTTAGATACATATTATGATTTTTCGATCGTATTTTTCTATTTAGTTTTGTATTTGTTTTTGTTTTATGATTATTTGTGCTATTTTTTGTATTGGATCCACGTTCGTGGACTCGAAGTCAGTCCTAGTCTGAACCGGGGACTCGATCCTAGTATATTACTCGATTTGATCTGTTCAATACTCAGATTTGATCGGCTTCAATTTCAAATATCATTTTCTAATATTTTAGATTTTTCAGATTTGATCAGCCGTAACTTCATCCCGTCTTACCCACTCGCGAGATTCTCTCTTTCAGCTCGTGAGTTTTATCTTTTGTACATTGTATAGTCTACTTTTGCGCTTCCTATTGATGTAATACTTATGTAATATTATGTCACAGTCTGTGATGACTGAGTACTTGTACTTTTGTGTTGGAATGTATATTACTACATATTTTCATACTCTAATTCCTGTATTGTACTGATGCTTAGCGTACATATGTGATGGTACTATCGCCCTGCATATGTACGTCATAGTAGTGTCTCCGTATCTGTAAAATCTGATTCGAGAAATTCAATCTGATTTTTAAATTAAAAATCCTAGAATCTTCCGGCGATACCGGTCGACACCAAAATCGGTCAAATTTTGATAAATTCAGAAAAATCTCAAGAAATGTATTTAGATAGAAAATGAGATTATAATAAATAATATGAAAGCCGTTTCTAAAAATTTAATTCTGTTTGAAAACTAAAATTCAGGAATCGGTCAGTGATACTGATCGACGCCGGTTTTAAAGATTTTGCAAAATAATTCTGAAAATTTTCAGAAAATCATGAAAAATCTAAGATATTAGATAACAACGTTACTGCGATGTATAAATATGACTAATCATGAATGTTGGGTTACTGTGTTTTCACTATGGACATGATCACTAGACAATATATATAATAAAGTACTCAACTTGCACTAGGGTAGGAAAAACTGAAGGATACTGGTATAATGTAACACCCCGTTCCCGGAATACGGGGTGTTATATATTATCATTGTTAAACTCTCTCTCTCTCTCTCACCCCTTTTACTATATCCAACACAACTACTCTCTCTCTCTCTCACTTTCTTGCAATTCTCTCTCTCCAACATTTCTCTCTCTCTTTCATTCTTTTCTCTCTCTCCTCTCTCATTCTCTCTCTCAACAAATTAATATTAATATATATTTTAAAATTGATTGGTGGAATGCATGTGTTCTTGGGATTCTGAATTTTAGGCAGTTTTCTGGTAATTTTAGACGAGTACTTTCTTTGTGTTGCTTCATGCCTTGCTAATGCTATTCTAGGGCTTGATATAAATTTAAGCGAGTACCTTTTCTGGGATATGTTATTCTGGCTTTTATTACATGGTGTATCATTATGCGAGTTTATATATGATATGCGTGTGATTTTCTAAAATTTACATGTTATATGAATACCGATTGGCCGTTATTATAACTCATTGGACTGACATTATACTTGCATCGAATGTGCTTGGATACGCTCTCGCTTCACTCAGCTTCGCATAGATAATTAATAGAAGGAGAAGGTTAAGTCAGAGGTTAGGAGGCAATAGAATTGTTAGGCTTAATATGTATGTATGTGTGAGTATTGTTTATATCATCGACCTTGAATGATTATAGTAAGGTACTGGGTTTTATGTAACAGATTAACCGTGAGTCAACATATATATATATATATATATATATATATATATATATATATATATATATATATATATATTGCTTTCTTTCTTGTTGTGGGATAATAACACTATATCGAGATTATTTATATGAGTTGAGATTGATATGACTCTTTATTTATATGTAGATGGGGGACTCTGGCATGTATTGGTCAATATTTCAGCTTGGATAGTTCGAGCATGAGTTGGATGGTAGACTCCATGGATTGGGATTATGAGTCTGATGAGACTGACCCGGAGATCATATTCTCAGCCCCAGCACACATACACATAGGCTATGAGGAGATTGAGTCTCAGGCGTCTAATGAGCCTGATTTGACCATCACTGATACAGAGAGTATGGGTCGGGGATTCCCTTGATGTAGGAGAGATGGGGGATACGAGTACGATAAGAAAAGAGTCCCGGAGATAATTTACTCATGGAGGTCTTTTTTGGGATGCAAGATGGGAAGATGACATGGATTTATATGATGATCTGGACAACTGGTGTTGGAAAGGAGACGAATTACCAGGGAAAGATTCTGAGGAAAGCATGGACGATACAATACATTATCCTGCTCACCACTTACACATAATACCTGTGCTACTTTGTTGAATTACTTGATTGCTTATTTTCGGGTTTCCATACTGTTTTATTATTCTGTTATTATGAAAGCAAATTCAGGTTATATAAACTCAGATTATAGTGACGTGAGGTGTAGGGTATATATATGAGGGTTTTCTTGTTTGGATTATTCCTTCGGCGTACTAATCTCAGGTTTCATACTGTTTCATTATTCTATTATTGTGAAGGCAAATTCAGGTTATATAAACTCAGATTACAGTGACGTGAGGTGTAGGGTATATATATGAGGTTTTCTTATTTGGATTATTCCTTGTGGGGAAATTAACACTTCTATCCATTACCACTCAAGGCTCGAATAGATGCGGGTAACGGTCAAGGATGACATCTTCTCGTTCCCAACTTGCTTCTTTCGGACTATGCCTGTTCCATAAAACTAGCACCAACGGGATGGTACGATTCTTCAGTTGCTCGCCACTTACATATGACATCTATGCTACTGTGTTGAATTACCTGACTTGCTTATTTTTGGGTTTCCATGCCGTTTTCTATGCATGTTTTTCGATTCAGACTTATCGATAAATATGTATTTACTTGATTTCAGATTTACTGTCGTTCTTTTAATTTCCTTTATGTTAGTTGTTATTGCCTGTACCTGTATGCCTGAACCACATCACTTGATCATGTACATGTGTGACTGTCTGAGCACGCCAACTGGCTTTATCATACGTACTCGCTGGGTTGCTTTCTGACAACCCTGGATCCTCATGTCTAGATCCTAGAGTCTGGACTGTGGTGGTGTACTTTCCTTGGGTTGTTTAACTTTAGATTATTCAAATCAGGCAGTACACTGGTATCAGATTCCTGGTCCAGATCAGGGCTGACTCTGAGTCTGAGAATCTAGATCTGATACCAAATATAAGCAATCAAAACCCAATAAGAAATACTAGAAGAAAATTGAAACGATATGGTCAAAAAAGTCAGGATACGTATCTGGGTACGTATCCCGGGAACCGGGTGCTACAATCTAGCCACCTAACAAAAATTTCATCCTCAAAATTTCGATAAGGAAGGAGATGATTATTATAATATTACTATCTGGTACTCCTGAACTCCTGTATACTTGAACCGGTGTCGATATTTTAAATATCGATGATTTATGAAAAAAATCAGATTTTAATATCATTTTTCAATATTTTAGATTTTTCATGATTTTTTGAAAATTTTCAGAATTAATTTGCAAAATCTCCTATTCAGATTTATTAATATACATGTATTTAATTAATTTAGGATTTACTGTCGTTCCTTTAATTTCCTTTATGTTACTTGTTATTACATGTACCTGTATGCATGAACCACATCACTTGATCATGTACACGTATGACTGCCTGAGCACGCCAACTGGCTTTATCATATGTACTCGCTGGGTTGCTTCCTGACAACCATGGATCCTCATGTCCAGATCTTAAAGTCTGGACTGTGGTGGCATTACTGTACCTGATCAGAGTGGCGCAGCAGAAGCGTGAATTAGCAGTTGCTTGTCCGGACCCTGAATTGGTGGAATACATGTGTTCTTGGGATTCTGAATTTCAGGCGATTTTCCAGTAAATTTAGGCGAGTACTTTCTTTGTGTTGCTTCATGCCTTACTAATTTTATTCTAGGGCTTGATATAAATTTATTTGAGTACCTTTTCTGGGATATGCTATTCTGGCTTTTAATACATGATACATTGTTATGTGAGTTAACATATGATATGCGAGTGAATCTAATATTAATATGATGTACGAATACCTATTAGTCATTATTATAACACATTGAACTGGTAGTATATTTGCATTGGATATGCTTAGATACACTCCCACTTCGCTCGACTTCGCATAGCTAATTAATAGATTAAATTATTGTTGTTATAGATATGGTTGTGAAGAGTTTGAAATGTTTAACTATATAGTCTCCTGTATCATATTACATGACCGGATGATTACCTGACATATAATATTATGACTCTGTATTCAACTTACTTGACACTGACATATTAAGTACCTGACACTGATACTTGACACCTGATCCCTGACACTTGATATCTGACACTAGTACTTAACATGTTATCACTTAATACCTGATATTTGACACTTGACAATTAACATGTTTGACATGTTATCACTTAATACCTGATATTTGACACTTGACAGTTAACCTGCTATCACTGGATACTTGACATATGTTATCACTTGGTACTGACACATTTGACCTGATGTTGTGACACCTGATTGGATACTATTATACCTGAACATATATTACATTGCATATTCATGATATAATTATCACTTTTACGGGGACTTGGCATGATTATTATACTGTTACCAGACATCTGGTGCTCCTGAACTCCTGTGCTCCTGAACTGATGTATTCCTGAACCCTGTAATAGGGAGACTCCTGATACCATACTCTTATTGATCCCCATAATTGGCTAATCATAGGTGTTGGATTACTGTGTACACACTGTGGACATTATCACTAGATAATTGTAATAATTAGACAACTTATACTAGAATGGGAGAAATTGATGAGTACTCATATAGTCTCCATATTTATGATGGTCTTAAAGTGTCGAGCGGCCATATACTTGGATTCTACCTGGAGGCCACCAGGTGTTTCTTTGGGGTCACCTCTACTCCCCTGCCTGCGGGTGTGCCATAAGCCCCTGGGCCTATTCCTGTGGGAGCGGTGACATCCTATTCCTGTTCGGGCGTACAATAAGTCCTGGTACCTAGCGGTACATTCCGGCTCAGTACCAGATACTCCTTGACCGTTGGTCCCGGGCATGTACGGGACTCATTCTAAGCATGGTTCGTCGATCTCCATTAGTTTTCAATAATGTACTCTCCGGTCTGAATGCTGAGGTATGTGGAATGGGACACAAACCGATATATACAAATCAGACGAGTCTTAATAATTAATGATAACATGCTACTGACATCTGACTGCGGCATACTTGATCTATACTTGTGAGATCGGTGACATAATACATTATCCTGCTCGCCACATATGTATGACATCTATGCTACTGTGTTAAATTACCTAACTTGCTTATTTTTGGGTTCCATACCATTTTCTATGCATGTTTTTTGATTCAGATTTATTGATATACATGTATTTACTTGATTTCGAATTTACTGTCGTTCCTTTAATTTCCTTTATGTTACTGGTCATTGCCTGTACTTTATGCCTGAATCACATCACTTGATCATGTACACGTGTGACTGCCTGAGCACGCCAACTGGCTTTATCATATGTACTCGCTGGGTTGCTTCCTGACAACCCTGGATTCTCATGTTCAGATCTTAAAGTCTGAACCGTGGTGGCCTTACTGTACCTGATCAGAGCGGCGCAGCGGAAGCGTGAATTTGCAGATGCTTGCCCGGATGCTCTTTCTTCCAACTTCCCCTTACTCGGCTCGCGAGATTCTCATCTTACTACTCGTGAGTACTTTCCTGTATTTCATATTGTACATCCTGCTTTTGTGCTTCTTGGTGATCTTATATTCTTGATTTATTATTTCATGCTCTATGATAACTGTGTACTTGTGTCATTATTACTGAAATGTATATTACCATTGTGCTTCCATACTCTGATTCTTGTCTGTACTGATGCTTAGTGTATATTGTGAGGGTATTTTCGCCCTGCGTATATACGTCGCAGTAACGTCTCCGTACCCGCGAGATCGGGACGTTACAGAGTCAAAGAGTGCCAGAATATAATGAGAGTGAACCACATCTGTCTTACAGCTACCCTACCAGTTTATCCATATCTTAAGTTGGTATAAGAATGACGGGAACTGGAAATGAAAAAGGATGGAAGAGATTCAAGAATCAAGGGAAGGACGATCAAGAGAGAATAGATAACTTTGTACTTGTAGTTGGATTGCATAACCATGACTTATGCATTCCAGTTGCAAATTTCTTTACCATTAATTTGCCGACTGGTTGTACTGAAGATGTGAGAGCCCAATCACGTACTCCAGGTGCTTATGGCACACCCGGCAGGCGGGGGAGTAGGGGTGCCAGTACACCCCACGAAAATACTTGGTGGACTCCAGGTAGAATCTAAGTATGCGGCCATGCGACACTTTAAGACCATAATAAAACATGGAGACTATATCAGTACTCATCAGTTTCCCCCATTGCAGTGTAAGTTGTCTAATTATTATAATTGTTCAGTGATAATGTCCACAGTCTGTAGTAGAATTACCGATGTGCTGCATACATACTAATTCCCGAGAATAAACCAGAATACCAAAGATAAACAAAACCCGAATAATACTGAGCATAAATAAAGAAGATCAATAATTAAGAAATTCGGAGGCGTTGTTAACTCTGAAAGACATAGCTAAAATATAGAATAACCATGAAGAATTATTAGGCATGTAACAACAAACCAACACCCAAAACCACCTCTTCCTCCCCGGGGCGTCACAGGGTGGTATTAGAGCTTAGGCTCTCACATCTTCAGTACAACCAGTTGGAAGATTAATGATATATTAATTTCCAACTGGAGAGCACGAGTCTTGGATATACATTTCAATCGCAAGTGTGGTGTTATCTATTCCTTCCTCACAATCTATTTCTTGGATCCTAAGACCCTTCTATCTTTTTCAGCCTCTTCCCGTCATCTCTTCAACCAACTCAAAAATGGAATGACGGAGAACACGTAATGGTCCTGGCACGTCTCGTGACAATTCTAACGGAGAGAGTGACAACATGATGAGGGTACTTCATGGCATGATGGAGAGTCAGCATCAGCAGATAGAGCTCTTGAGGCAACCGTTATTGACAGCACCTAGAGAGCAGAGGCCTGGTAATGTATCTGATTTCAGAAGACTGCAACTGGCTACATTGTTGGGTACTGAGAAGCTGTTGGACTTCGAACAGTGGCGATTGATACTACAGATCTTCTGAAGGCAGCCCAGATTCTTGATGAGAACTAGGTGGAAGTGGCCAAGATATATGTAACACCCTATTCCTGGAATACGTACTTAGATACGTATTCTGACTTTTCTATCATATTTTTTGATTTAGTTTTGTATTTTTTTTGTTTTATGATTATTGGTGTGAATGTTTTGTATTGGATTTGGATTCGTGGACTCGGAGTCAGCCCTAGTCTGAACCGGGGACCCGATCCTAGTGTATTACTCGATTTGGCCTTTCTAGTAGTCTGATTTGACCAGTTTTATTTTCAAACATCATTTTCCAATATTTTATATTTTTCGTGATTTTTTGGAATTTTTCAAAATTATTTGTAAAATCTTCAAAACCGGTGTCGACCAGCATCGTCGACCGTTTTCTAGAATTTTAGTTTTCAAATGGAGTTGAATTTTTAGAAACGGCTTTCATATTACTTCTTAAAATCTTATTTTCTAACTAAAAACATTTTTTTGAGATTTTTCAGAATTTATCGAAAATCCATCGGTTTTTGTGTCGACTACTATCACTAGAAGATTACAGGATTTTTAATTTGAAAACCAGATTGAGTTTCTCGAATCTGATTTCACCGAACATCTTAAAATAATATTTTCTATTTTAAAAATTTTTCAGAGCGATTCTGAAACAACCAATTTTTACCCTATTTAAATAATATTATTCTTTCCTTCTCACTTCATTTTCTTTCTTCATTTCTTTTTCCTTTCCCTTCCCAAAATTCAACCCCAGTGACAGCCACTCCCCCATCCCATCACCTGCTAACACCACTCCCTATCACATCACTTCTCTCTCTCTTTTCTTTTATTATTTCTTTCCTTTTTATTTATTCTCTCCCCCACTCTCATTCATCTTCCCTTCCATCACCCTCCTCACTCCTTCCCTTTCCCTCCTCCTTGGCCGACGGCCGCCGTCGCAGCCGCTGGAGAGCCCCAGGCCAGCCATCTTCCCCCATTTCCTTCTCTCTCCAATATCTCCAAAACCAATACGCCACCTTCATCTTCTTCCTCCACAAAACCACCACCATCTTCTTCTTCTTCAAATCAAACCACCACCACCACTATTTTCTCCACTCCAACACCATTCTCACAACCCCTAACTCCTCCTCCTCCTCCCATCTCCTTCAATTTCTCCCCCACCTCCCAAAATCACCACCTAAATCACCATCAATTCCATCATCACTACCATCATCTCCTCCTCCTTCTTCCTACAATCACCATCATCAACCCATCTCCACCACTCCACCACTATCACCACCCACAAAACCGCCACCACCTCCTCCCCTTCCACACCCAACCACCATCTCTACCTCCTCCTTCTACAACCATCATCACCACCACAACATCAACACCAACAACAACCAAACAACAACCTACTCCCCCCTCTCCCCTCCACCAAGGGGCGCCACCGGCCACCCTCGCCGCCGCCTCTCAAGCAGCGGCGCCGTGTAGGCCGCCGGTGACGGCCAGAGCCACGGCCGGCCATATCCCCCTCACCTTCTTCTTTTCCCTTCTTTCCTTTCTTTCTTTCTTTCTTTCTTTTCTTCTTTACTTCTTTTCCTTCTTTCCAATTCTACCCCCTTCTTTTCCCTCTACTTCTCTCCCTTACCTCTCTACTAATATACAGCAAGCTCTTTCTCTCTCCCCCCTCTTTCCTACACTCTCTCTCTTTCCTATAAGTCTCTCTCTCTCCAACATCTTTCTCTCTCTTTCATTCTTTTCTCTCTCTCTCTCATTCTCTCTCTCAATAAATTAATATTAATTAATATATATATATATATATATATATATGAATATTTTAATATATGAATTGGTGGTGTGCACGTATTTCTGATATTCTGGGATTTTACGCCGTTTTTCGGTGATTTAGGCGAGTACATCTCTTGTGCTGTTTTATACCTTACTATCATCGTTACATGCCTAATAACTGTTATCTTGCTTTTTATACATGATGCATCGTATACTAGTTGATATAAGATATGCGAGTACATTTCTTGCTTTATTACCATCATTTCATGTCTAATAATTATTATCTTACTTTTAATATATGATGTTATACTCTGCATTCTCACCGGACACCGGCAGTCATACTTGATACTTGATATGTTATACTTTCCATGCTATATTTGACACATGATACCTGACACCGGTACTTGCCATGCTATATTTGACACATGATATCTGACACTGGTACTTGCCATGCTATATTTGAAACTTCCCAATCAAGACTAGAAACAAGGTTAAATGGTAGTATTTATACACAAAAACTATGTAATATCCTTTCCGACTCTTAAAAATCATGTTTTCTCCTTGTTTAGGCCCATTCAACCCTTATAAGGCTTAACCCAAGCCAATCGGACTGGAAGTTTGACTTTTGGTCAAACTTACCAATTAAGAATAGAAACAAAGTTAATATGTAGTATTTATATATAGACACTATGTAATACTTCTCATGGCTCTTGAAAATCACGTTTTCTCCCCATTTGGCCCTATTCGTCTCTTCTAAAACTTAGTTTAGACCAATCGACATTGAAAATTTGACTTTTGGTCAAACTTCCAAATAAGACTAGGAATAAGGTTAATTGGTAATATTTGTATATAGAAACTATGTAATACCACTCTCGGCTCTTGAGAATCATGTTTTCTCCCTGTTTGGACCCTATTTGGCTCCTATATGGCCTTTTCAGACTAATCAGGGATGAAGTTTGAATTTGGTCAAACTTCCCAATTAAGACTAGAAATGAGGTTAATTTATAGTAATTATACATAGAACTATATTACACTACTCCCGGCTCTTGAAAATTACGTTTCCTCTCTATGTGGGCCCTACTCGACTCTTATAAGGCCTAGTTCAAACTTTCCAATTATTACTAGGAACAGGGTTAATTGGAAGTAATTGTACATAGAAACTGTGTTACTCCTGACTCTTGAGAACCACTTTTTCCCATGTTTGTTCCCTATTCGGCTCCTATAAGGCCTAATTTAGGCCAATCGGGGCTGAAAGTTAGGCTTTTAATAAGTAAGAGTGCTTGTAAGAGAAGGTGACAAGTTATGAAAGGTTCTCTCTTTACCTCTCTTTGTTTTCTTCTCTAACTCCTTTTACATGTTTAGCTAGTTTTCTCTCATGGCAACTAACTACTAACCGCTAACTTGCTAACTTCTTACTTTATAATCCACTTGAATCTAATAATCTCTACTTGGCCTTGTTCTTGCAAAAGCCATTGATGGCTCATGATGATGGATTCTAACACTCTAACATCCTAACTCTCTAACAAGCTAACATTACTTTACTCCATGTTTACTCTTGTTTAGTTTTGCTAGTTTAAGTGTAGCTTGCACTTGTTGTGTTGAGTTTGGATGTAAAATTTATCGCATGGGTCATGCTTTGAAACGCTCTTGAACCAAGGACTAGTGTGGCAAAGGATACATGTGAGGCAACTATCACTAAGAGGTTAGCATGGTTAGTGGAGTCATTAGTAGTTAGTAGCCATGGGTTTTCTTTCTTTTTCACTTTGTTTAGAAATACTATTAAAAATCACAAATATATTCTTTTCTATGTTTCTCACTTCTTTGTGTTTACCGTACTTCTCTTTTCTTTCTTTGTTTTTCTTTTCTTTTCATTCTTTAAAACATTGAAGAACACTTAACATACACGTGAACATACCATGTAAGCTTCTATCGCCTCCCGTCCTTGTGGATTCGACTCGTTTTAGCCTCTATGCTATAACAAAAGTATCGAGGAAGCCAAAGCGCACACACTTTTAACTCTTGATTTCAAAACATACACTTTTCGTGCGTGATTTTCCCCCGATCAGCTGGTGAGGGCAAAGAAAGCCCATTGGCTTTGAGTTCAAGGAATTGGTTGCGGAACCTGTGGCGAGTGAAGGAGGACCAGGTGCCACTGGAACTACTGAGGCCCTCAGGACTGATGAACTTCTTCCTGAGCCACTCTTTTGTGATTTGGCAGAAACTTGTGCTTCTCCTGCCACTGTCGGGGCCTCTTCTATGGAACCAGTCGAAGTCAGGCACCGCCATCGAGGGAGCCCCCAAGGACATTATCGAGGAGGCGATTGGGGCCATATTTGTTGGCCCAAAGGCCCATCACTCTAGTTTTGATGATCATTAACTCATGTAGTTATAGTTCTAATGATTTTGTGTATATATAGTTTCAGATATTTGATCAAGATCTTAGTTGGTGTTTAACTTCAACAAAAGATTCAAAGTCAATTTTTGAAGCTAGCACGTGTTGATTCAAGAGCTTGCACATCAAGATCGCATCATGTACTTAACAGGAGTCTAGCTCATTGGATCAAGATTTGGACCAAGTCAAGATAGAGAAGAAGATTGTCAAAAGAAGATTTTCAAGAGGACTTGTGTCTTGTTTGTAAGTGTTAAGATTTTATTTTTAGAAAAGATGTAAAGGATACATTAGTTGTGGATTGCTCAAGCTCATACACACACACAAAATTTATATGTGTCTTTCATTAAATAGTTTTAGTTTTAGAAAATTCTGCTTTGATTTTGAGCTTCAAAGCATACATCCTTATGTTTCATGATTAGATTTCATCAAAACAAGTTTATATAGTTTATTTGTATTTTGGATTTCATCCATGCACATTGTTGGTTCAAATGTTTAGAAAAACTTATTTGATGTTTTCATATCATGTGTTTAAGTTTTGTATTTATCAAAACTTATTTTAGAGCTTATTGTCAAAAATATCGATATTTCATCTTATATGTGTATTGGATCACATCCGTACACACTAAGCTTCAAAAGTGTCTAAAATATCTTATTTTTGTATTTGAAGAAGTTTTGGAAAAATTATTTTTCAAATTGAAGATTAATTTTAAAAAATACGGGTTTTTGTTTAAAGCTAAATTTCTAATCACAAAAATGGTTCAAAAAGTTTGTAATATATGTTAATTTTTAATCATACATATTTGTTCTTCAAAGTATTTCAATGAACTTATTTTTGTAGATTTTATGTGATTTTATGGGATTTTATAGGAGTTTAATAGACCAAGTTTGAATCCCTTATTATACTGACCTGACCTTCTGGCGGTCGACCGATCGGTCAACCGAGCCAGAAGTCGGTCGACCAATGTGCACAGAAACATGCATAGGCCTTGGCTTGAGGGCCGGTTGACCGGGCGGTCGACCGATCCAGAGAGTTCACTCTCTGAATCTGGCCCCGGTCGACCGGGCAGTCGACCTGTCAGAGAGCTTTGCTCTCTGGATCTTGCCTCGGTCGACAGGCCGATCGACCGACAGGTCAAGACCTGGATACGGTCGATTGGGCGGTCGACCGGCCGCCCCAACGGTCATAAATATGCCATTGGCCAGTTGATCGACTAGTCGATCGACAGGTCATCTGGCCTGCAGATTGACCCTAACGGCTATATTTCTGAACTTTGTTTAAGGGGGGCTGTTTTGGCTAATTTTACATAAGAGTTGAAGAGGGTTTTTGAGCCAGTTTTTCCTACTTTTCTTAGAGGTTTTTCCAACAAGTTTTAGAGCTTAAATTCCATATTAAAAAAAGTGTTTATAAGAGTGATTCTCTTGTGTTTTCCAAAAGGTTTTCTTGAGTTTTTCCTCCATAAATCTATCCTAGTTTTTTCGCAAAAGCTTGAGTTTTTCATTGCCATATCTATCCTATAGGAGCTATGTTGTGAGAGTGCTTTTGGTGATCAAAGTGTAGAGATCATCAAGTGTTCATCTTTGTATTTGCGGAGGCAAACTTGTGGGTTCGTGTTGTGACGAGTTCTTGTGGGAGCTCAGTGTAGAGGTGTGGCCTTGGCAAGCTAGTATGTTTGCGTGTGTTGTTCTTGCAGGAATAAGTGAGGGACTTGCAGGTCCAAGAGTTCTAGTGCGAACTCGTTATAGGTGTTGCGACAACGAGTGATCTTGCGGGATCATTATAGTAGAAATCCTTCATAGTGTTGAAGGCGGGGACATACAGTAAGGGTGCTCAAACCTCAAAATAATTCTCTCGTGTTTGCGATTGCTCATCTCTCTCTCAATTGTGTTTATATATTTTGCATGCTTATGTTGTTTATCTCTTTATATGCTTGGTATATTTGTGCTCAATTGAATATATGCTTGGGATTGTTTGCTCACACTTATGTTCAACCAAGATCCATGGTGGCACCTCAACTTTTAATCTAGAGGAACCTTGAGGAGATAGTCCAGAGCCCTTCACCAGGAATTCGGCTACACTCTTGTGTTATACTTTGTGTTAGCTTAATAGTTTTTATTTGCATAATTTATTTTAATTCCGCATTAGTTTGCATTAGATTATCTAGTACACCTATTCACCCCCCTTTAGGTGTATTTCAAAATCTACCGTGACTTCAGCTCCTTTCTAGAATGACCCTTTCTTGCCTCTCCTTCTTTTTTTTTTTGCTTATCTTTGTCCTAAAAAAAAATACTCTTGCAGGTATTCTGTCTCTTGCCGCATCAACTTCAAAGGAGCCGGCGAGCCTTTCTGGGAGGTCAGGGAGGAGGTCAGGGAGGAGACAAGTATTTCGGCTACTGTAGATATCGCAAAATTGGATGTGTTTTATCGCTACCTGTCTCCTTACAAACCGGAGTCCGCTGGTGATCTTACAGCAGCTGAGGAGACAAGGACTGCTCTCCCTCCACATTATCGATGGAACCGATCGCCTTTCTGTCTGAATCAGCTGGCGAGATGATAGTGGTTTCCATGATGCCTCCAGTTTTGGTAACAACCAGTCTTAGGGTAATCACCAGCCCAACGTCTCTGACGTTGATTTCGAGCCAGCTCTTTCTAGAGTAGTTACCAGCCTTACTTCTGTCGTGGCCAGTATATTGGTGTCGATGAAGACTCCCCCTCGGTTGCCAGCAATTTCTCATCCATCTCCGACCTGTGTTTCTGCCACTTCTTCCACTGTTATAACAGTGATACCGGTTGAGGGTTTATCTTTGGAGATTACTCACTCGACGGGAGTAAATGAAGCTGAAAGGGAATTCATGTTGTATTGAGATCATCTTGGGCTTTCCAATCTACTTTATGTACCACTCAATTTACAAAGACTCCTTGGTTATCTTCTTTTAGTCGCCACCACTTAATCTTGGGATCTAATTTTCGTTTAATCTTTCTAAATCTTCCTCTAATCTGAACATTTAAAACTAAGAGCCTATGTTAGTGTTGGCCCGAAGGCCCATCACTCTAGTTTTGATGATGATTAAATCATGTAGTTATAGTACTAATGATCTTGAATTTGATCAAGAACTTAGTTGGTGTTTAGCTTCAACAAAGGATTTAAAGTCAAAATTTTGGAGCTAGCATGTGTTGATTCAAGGGCTCGCGCATCAAGTTGCATCAAGTAAAGGTTTGGACCAAGTCAAGAAGGAGAAGAAGACTTTCAAAGAGAAGATTTCCAAGAAGATTTGTGTCATGTTTGTAAGTGTCAAGAATTTGTTTTTAGATAAAATGTAAAGGATAGATTAGTTGATGGATTGCTCAAGTTCATATACACTCACACACAAGATTTATATATGTTTTCATAATAGAGTTTTCGTTTTAGAAAATACGGATTTGGTTTTTAAGATTCAAAATATGCATGTGTTTTATCAAAACTTATTTTAGTGCTTTATGTCAAAAACATAGATATTCTATCATATATGTGTAGTAGATCATATCCATATATACTAAGCTTTAAAGTGTTTAGAATATCTTGTTTTTGTATTTGGAAAAGTTTTGAAAAAATCGTTTTTGAAAAATATTGGTTTTTGTTTAAGGCAAAACTTCTATATTACAAAAATAGTTCAAAATGTTTGTGATATATTTTGAATTTTAATCAAACATATTTGTATATCAAAGTATATGTATAAACTTATTTTTGTAGAATTTATGAGAATTTATGAGATTTTATTGAAGATAAAAAGACCAAGTTTTAAATCCCTAAAACCTGTGTTCTGGCCTTCTGCCGGTCGACCGCACGGACCGACCGAGGCGGTCGACCGACGTGCACAAACGTGCACGACCTTATTTGGCTGGAGGGCCGGTCGACCGACCTGGTCGACCGCCAGAGAGTTCTGCTCTCTGGATCTGGCGCCCGGTCGACGGGGCGGTCGACCGGCAAAGAGCTCTTGCTCTTTGTATCCAGGCCTCGGTCAACCGGCCGGTCGACCGATAGCACAACGGTCAGAAATCTGACCGTTGTCCGGTCGACTGGGCGGTCGACCGACAGCAGGATTTCCTGCTGAGTTGGCCTCCAACGGCTATATTTTAGGAGCCTATATATTGGGGTTCCCTTGGACTGTTTTCTACAAGATTTCAAGTAGATTTTCAAGATAGTTTTTTCTACGCTTCTAAGTATTTATCTCCACTTATTTTAGAGCCAAATACTTTCATATCAAAAGGAGTGTTTTTCAAGAGTGTTTTGTAAAAGAGATTTCTTGAGTTTTTCACCACCAAATCAATCCTAGTTTTCTCACACACTTGAGCTATCCATTGCTATATCAATCCTCTAGGGACCTTTATTGTGAGAGTGTTTTTAGGTAATCAAAGTGTTTAGATAACCAAGTGTTCAATCTTGTATTTGAGAAGGTGAACTTGCGGGTTCGTGTTGTTTCGAGTTCTTGTGGGAGCTCAGTGTAGAGGTGCGGCCTCGGCAAGCTAGTGTGCTTGCATGTGTAGTTCTTGCGGGAACAAAAGAGGGACTAGTGAGTCCAAAGAGTTCTAGTGTGAACTCATTGTAGGTGTTGCGGCATCGAGTGATCCGGTGGGATCGATTCTAATGGAAATCCTTCATAGTGTTGAAGGCGGGGACGTAGAGCAAGGGTGCTCGAACCCCGAAATAAATCTCCCGTGTTTGTGATTGCTCTCTCTATCTCTCACTTGTGTTTATATCTTGCATGCTCTTATTGTTCATATTCATTATTTGCTTGATATACTTGTGCTTAAATTGATAATTGCTTGGGATTGTTTACTCACACTTGTCTTCAACCAAGAGAGCCATAGCGACACCTCAACTCTTATCTAGAGGAATCTTGAGGAGTTAGTCCAGAGTCGTTTATCGGGAATTCGGCTACACTCTTGTGTTATACTAGGTGTGTTTAGCTTAATAGTTTTTAATTTGCATAAATAGTTTTAATTCTGTATTAATTTACCATTAGATTAGCTAGTCACCTATTCACCCCCTCTCTAGGTGATTTCAATTGGTATCAGAGCCTGATGCTCTTGATTTGGGTCTACCAACCTAGAGTTAAAGATCCTTATTTTTGGCTAATCACAGTATTTATACACACACATGGATTTCATGTCACCTTCCATGTTTGATATTCTTAACATCTAAACTTGGAAGGTTAAGATGTCAATGTACCTCAAAGCCCTAGGTATTCATGTTTATTTTGCCACTGTTTAAATGGCAAATATCTTGAGGCTAATGCAAAAGTCATCCATGCTCTAAAGTCAACCCTAAATGATGAATATTTATCTAGAGTTTCTAACTTTGATTCAGCTTTTGTAGTATGGAACACTATAGTCTCCCTTGGCGAACAAAAGCAATATTATGCAGGGAGTGACTCGGATGATGGAAGTGATGCTTCCAACTTGTGCTACATGGTCCAAGGGGATAACCCCCTTGAGGTAAACTCCAAATCCGAGCTTGATGAGGATGTTGACATGTCTTATGATGAACTTGCTTCATTTTGTCAACAACTTCTTAAAAAATATGATTTGCTTAAAAAGGATAATAATAAATTGAAAAAGAACAACACTTCTTTGTTAAAAGAAAATGACTCTCTTAAAAATAAATTTGCATGTATTTCAAAAGAAAATGATATGTTTAAAAAGGATAATATTTCCTTGACTTCTAAATTAAATGATCTTTGCGAAGGAAATACTTCTTTGAAAAATAAAATTATTTTTGTGGAAAAAGAAAAGAAAATTGCTTTGGAAGAAAACAACTCTTTAAAAAGAAAAATTATTTCAAAAGAAGAAGAAAATAGTTCTAAAAAGAAAAAGATTGTTGATTCTCATTCTCACCATGCTTTTCATGCTACTATTGAAAAAAATGAGATTCAATTTTTAAAAAATAGAATAGATTATTTGAGCTCAACTTTGAGCAATTATGAATTTAATCATAATAGATTGGAAACCTTGTTTCAAAAGAAACAAGCTCCACATGTTCATGCACATCACCGACGGCACACATATGCACACTTTGCATATCATGATCACACTCACTCTCATGTGCATTCTAGAGTGTACAAATGTACACATTACAGCCGCAAAGGCCATTTAGCAAAGTTTTGTTATGATAAGGTAAATTCCATAAATTTTGCTAATAAAAATGTTTGAGTTCCGAACAATGCTAACCCCCGTAGACCCAAAAGAAAATTGGTACCAAAGTCTCCACCTCTTGTGTTTGATATAGGTGTGGGTTCTCACATGACGTGAGAGAATTGGTGCCTTGGTGATGGATGCAAGGGCTAGATGGACATACAATTGATGTATCACTATCAAGAAAGTTTGGTGGGAGGACCACCATGGTTTGGAGATATAGAGATGTGCCCTAATAGTTTTGGTAATTATCTCTAACTCCTTATTTGTTTACATGCTTTTAGATTATTAATTTTTAGTATGTTTCTTCATGATTGCTATTAAATGTTATGTTATTTAGACTTATGACATACATGTATTGTAATTGAGATACACCCATTTTCATATGGATTTATATTTTGTGTTCTCATTTTAGTTTAGCTATTGTGTATATCATTACTCTAAAACATGTACATTTACCTTAATAATCATGTTTGTTTATGGTTTTGCACTTCATGTTTTGATTACATGTTTAAATGTATATTTTCATTAAAACTTGTGCATATACTCGTACAACTAGTGAGCCACATTTGATTATTGAATGTTTGTACTTAATTGCTCATTTGTACCCATTAGATGTATTAGTATAGCCTAGTTTTGATGATTCGTGCATTTTAACTTGCTTTCCCTATTCTTATGCATATTTTTCTTCACGTATATGTTATTCTTGTCTAAAACTAATAAATATACATGTATACCCTTGAGTCACTTGCCTTCATGCAAATACCATTATGGACTCTTTTTGTGTTTAGGATATGTATGCATATTTCTAGTTTTGATAAAACATACATATATCTTTGAAGTTTGATTTTAATGAAAAATACATTTTTATGCTTTTGATAAAAGATATTCATGTTTATTTTGAGCTTTATTGATCATTTTCATGAAAAATGCTATTTACATGATTCTTGTGCACTCACACTTCATTTGTTTACTCATGACATTGTTCTCATGAGAAATTTTGGGCTTTATAGATTTCGAGTGTCAACCCTTGTGTATTTGGTATGTTTCATGAGATACATATGGTTTAGTTTCATGTTTGAAGGATTTTTAACTAGTTTTTTAAAATTAATTTAAACTAGTTATTTATTTTTCATTTGGCAGTGTTTTCAATCTACAAATATTTTCAAATCTATTTTTGAAAACTTCTACCTTTTAAGGGCGGATGGTTGGGTGACTATACCTTGTATGCTCTAATTGAAAATCTTTTTAACATGTGCATGATTAGGGTGGATAGTTATGAGTAATACATAGAACTTCATGAAATTCTACTTTTGTATACTCATATATGTTTTCTTGTATATGTATGCTTCAAATTTCAAATAATATCAATTTCAATTGGTATTTACATTTTCATACATATATATGTTTTGATTGTGTACATGTTTAAAGCATAAATTATGTTTATGCTAAGCTTGACTTAAATCTTGATTTCAATTGGTATCTCAATTGGTATTTTAATGAGCTTATACATTATTTTCAATTGGTATTTCAATTAATATCAAAATATACTTCATATTTACCTTTTAATTGATATCAAAATTTACAATATACTTCAATTGGTATCAATGTGTTTCGACTTCAATTTGGTTTCGATTTCAATTGGTATCAAAAATGTTTTACTTTTTATTTGGTATCAAAATTTATCATATATTTTAATTGGTATCAAAATATAAAATATTTAACTTTCAATGGTATCAATTTACAAATGTTTCAATTTCAATTGGTATCAAAAATTTTCAATTTCAATTGGTATAAAAAATCTTATGATATCTTAAAATTTTGTTTACTTACAAGTGGTATCTCAAAAAAAAATTTGATTTGTTGATTTAAGAAAATTTAAAATTTGTTTTTAAAGTGATTTAAAAAAAATGTTTTGATATATATTGCCTATATACAAGGGAGCTTAACATCTCTTCTATATATAGATTCATGTTGAGTATATCTTATATTGAGGAGCTTGACATCTCTTCTTTATGTGGTACACGTGTGTAGGGAGAGCTTAACATCTACACTTATGCATTGTATATTATGCTTTATGTGAGTTAGGGTTTTGTCATCCCTTTTTCATGTAATGCATGTATGCAGGGGAGCTAACTTATCGTCTTCCTCTTCATGAATGTATATTACATATATATCTCTTTATTGTTGATTTGTTTTTCATCCCTTTGTTGATGATTGACAAAAAGGGGGAGAATGATTTTGAGTTTATATATGCATATATTGAGTTTATGCATGTTCTATATTTTATGTTTATACAAAAAGGGGGAGAAGATTTTTGGGGAGAAGAATTTTTGATTTATATATGTTTCTCTCACCTTGTTTATGTATATATATTTGTTTAGTTTTATACACTCCATTGAATATCTATTCATTTATTGTTATGCATGAGTTAAGACGAAACTTCTATGAAACTTAACTTTAATCCATGCATATATAACTCCATGAGTTTTGTCATCAAAAAGAGGGAGATTGTTGGCCCGAAGGCCCATCACTCTATTTTTGATAATGATTAACTCATATAGTTATAGTACTAATGATCTTGCGTTTAATTAGTATCAGATATTTGATCAAGATCCTAGTTGGTGTTTAGCTTCAACAAAGAATTTAAAGTCAAAATTTTGGAGCTAGCACGTGTTGATTCAAGAGCTCGCGCATCAAGATTGCATTAAGTCAAGGTTTGGACCAAGTCAAGAAGGAGAAGAAAACTTTCAAAGAGAAGATTTTCAAGAAAACTTGTGTCATGTTTGTAAGTGTCAAGATTTTGTTTTAGATAAAATGTAAAGGATAGATTAGTTGGTGGATTGCTCAAGTCATATACACTCACACACAAGATTTATATGTGTTTTTATAATAGAGTTTTCGTTTTGAAAAATACCGGATTGGTTTTTAAGATTCAAAATATGCATGTGTTTTATCAAAACTTATTTTATTGCTTTATGTCAAAAACATAGATATTCCATCTTATATGTGTAGTGGACCATATCCATATACACTAAGCTTCAAAAGTGTTTAGAATATCTTATTTTTGTATTTGAAAAAGTTTTGAAAAAATCGTTTTTGAAAAATACTGGTTTTTGTTTAAGGCAAAACTTCTATATTACAAAAATAGTTTAAAATGTTTGTGATATGTTTTGAATTTTAATCAAATATATTTGTATATCAAAGTATATGTATAAACTTATTTTTGTAGAATTTATAAGAATTTATGGGATTTTATTGAAGATAAAAAGAGCAAGTTTTAAATCCCTAAAACCTATGTTCTGGCCTTCTGCCGGTCGACCGCACGGCCGACCGAGCCAGAGGTCGGTCGACCACCCTCGACCGACGTGCACAAACGTGCACGACCTTGTTTAGCTGGAGGGCCGGTCGACCGACCTGGTCGACCGCCAAAGAGTTCTGCTCTCTGGATCTGGCCCCCGGTCGACCGGGCGGTCGACCGGCAGAGAGCTCCTGCTCTCTGTATCCAAGCCTCAGTAGACCGGCCAATCGACCATGGCATAACGGTCAGAAATCTGACCGTTGGCCGGTCGACTGGGCGGTCGACCGACAGCAGGATTTCCTGCTGAGTTGGCCTCCAACGACCATATTTTGGGAGCCTATATATTGGGGTTCCCTGGGACTGTTTTCTATAAGATTTCAAGTGGATTTTCAAGATAGTTTTTTCTACACTTCTAAGTGTTTATCTCCACTTGTTTTAGAGCCAAATACTTCCATATCAAAAGGAGTATTTTTCAAGAGTGTTTTGTAAAAGAGATTTCTTGAGTTTTTCACCACCAAATCAATCCTAGTTTTCTCACACACTTGAGCTATCCATTGCCATATCAATCCTCTGAGGATCTTTATTGTGAGAGTGTTTTTAGGTGATCAAAGTGTTTAGATAACCAAGTGTTCAATCTTGTATTTAAGAAGGCGAACTTGCGGGTTCGTGTTGTTTCGAGTTCTTGTGGGAGCTCAGTGTAGAGATGCGGCCTCGGTAAGCTAGTGCGCTTTCATGTGTAGTTCTTGCGGGAGCAAGAGAGGGACTAGTGAGTCCAAGGAGTTCTAGTGTGAAAACTCGTTGTAGGTGTTGCGGCACTGAGTGATCCGGTGAGATCGATTCTAGTGGAAATCCTTCATAGTGTTGAGGGCGGGGACGTAGAGCAAGGGTGCTCGAACCTCGAAACAAATCTCCTGTGTTTGCGATTGCTCTCTCTATCTCTCACTTGTTTTTATATCTTGCATGCTCTTATTGTTCATATTCATTAGTTGCTTGATATACTTGTGCTTAAATTGATAATTGCTTGAGATTATTTGCTTACACTTGTATTCAACCAAGAGAGTCATAGAGGCACCTCAACTCTTATCTAGAGGAATCTTGAGGAGTTAGTCCAGAGCCCATTACCGGAATTTGGCTACACTCTTGTGTTATACTTGGTGTGTTTAGCTTAATAGTTTTTAATTTGCATAAATAGTTTTAATTCCGCATTAATTCACTATTAGATTAGCTAGTCACCTATTCACCCCCCTCTAAGTTATTTCAGTTGGGTTACTACATTCTCGCCCGGTACTATCTTACAATCAATGCAACTACCTCTATCTACTCTCTTAGTTAAAAAGAAATCTATTTGGCTGATCGGGGCGGAACTAGCACTCAAAAGTGTGTTTTATGTGAAATCAGATGTAAAAGCTCGAATGTGCTAATGTACCCTCGATACTTCCGTTATAGCATTGGCTCAACGGGTCGTATCCACAGAGAAGGGAGGCGATAGAAGCATTGACAGTTTTTATTCACGTTGTATGTTAACAATTCTTCTTTGTTGAAAGAATGAAAAAGAAAGTGAAAAGAAAAGGAAAAGGAAATCCAGAATGTGGTAGGTGAGGAGAGCGATGAAAACGGCGATGTAAAAACAAAATAGAAAGTGATTTGGGAAAATGAATAGAAAAGAAAATGGAACTAAGATGAACTAAAAAGGATGGTAAAAACACTGATAGAAAAATGAGAAAAGAGTTTGGAAAACGATTTCTAAATCAAGCTAAAAGAAAACTCATGGCTACTAACTACTAAATGCTCCACTAACCATGCTAACCTCTTCGAGATAGTTGCCTCACATTTTGATCCTTGGCCATCACAATCCTTGGCTCCAAGAGACGGTACAAAGCATGGCTCATGGATGGTTCATCACATTCAAAACATTGCATCAAGAACAAGCTAATACAAGCATCACTCATTACACTACTAGCATGAAATAAAAGAGCATGAAATAAAAGAGAGTTAGCTTGGTTAGCAAGTTAGCAAGTTAGATGTTAGAACCCATCATCTTTGGCCATCAATGGCTCTTGCAAGAACAAGGCCTTGTAGAGGCAACCCGATTCATGTGGATTATCAAGTAAGTGGTTAGATGGTTAGTGGTTAGTAGTTAGATTGCCATGAGAAGAAAAACTAGCAAGAAATCATGTAGAAGGTGAAGGAGATTTCATTGGAAGAGAAAGGAGGCATCTTTACATAGAGTGTCACTCTCTATTACATCAATCCCTCACTATCTCTCTTTCTAGAAATCACTCAGCCCTACTACAATGATCTAAAAAGAAATGAAAATACAAGAAATGAAGAACACTCACCTACACTACTCCTAAAATCTGCACCTACTCCTAAAAACGAAGACTGCTTGCGTTTTGGCCAGAGGTAGGGCTATATATAGGCATCAGAAGAATCCAGAAGACGAGACGGGGCCACGCGTCGAAAATCGACGCGTGGCTCCATAGCTTTGTCGCGGAAATGCGGCTATTGCCGCATTTCCGCGGCAATAGCAGGGAGAGGGGTCCCAGGTTTTTGTCAGTCGCTCCCTCTGGCTCCGAGAATGTGCAGGGTATATGCTGTTTCTGGTAATTTCGCTCGAATATTCGTCTGACATGTGCAGGAGGCTAGGTTCAATGAATCTTCTAGATAATCCTTGGCTTGGCCTCCAAGTAATGCGGGATTAATTACCATTAAAGAGGTTTAATTAGGCTCTTATTACCCCTTTGCCCTTGAACTTTGGATTTACCTGCAATAAAGACCAAAACACGATTTAGACGACAATTTTATTCATAAATCTGTGAGAGAATGCGATATAATAATGCATAATCGTAGACTAATCATACCCCCACACTTATTCTTTTGCTCGTCCCGAGCAAAACAAGAAAAGAAAAACTTATACTACAAGGGTTATTACACCACTTTCGCAGGTGACGTGATTGCACTGAGCGTGTGCAACAAGCCGTTAAACCTCTAGGTTACCCTAGAGGAGGAGTGTTGTCTCCTGAGGGTTTTCAGCGGATTGCACCCACAAAATCCATAAAGAAAGAAGGCAAATGTTAGTATTTTAAAAACGCATTTTGAAAAGAGAGACAAGTTTTCAAAATATTTTTGCAAAAATATAAGTGATCTAAGGTCATAAGTCCACCACCAATCAATCTTCCTTAAACTTAGTCTCTATGCAAGATCTTGTCTTCAATTAAGGTAAGAATTCAAAATTGGATTGAATATTTTATCTTTCATAAAACCTAGATAATATGCACATTGTGAAAGTGAAGATTTCTGGGATTTCAACTCCAACCATCAAGCCAATTATGTATTATATATATATATATATATATATATATATATATATATATATATATATATATTCTTTTTTCTTCCCTTAGTTTTCTTAGGTTTTCTAGTTCACCCATGTAGCGAGCCTATAACCGATGACTCCCAAACCAGACGGTTTTAGGGCACCAGATGAAAAAAACATCCCTAGGGTTTAAGGACTCAAGTAAACAAGGCCACAAAACTAAGGGGGATTATTTGCTTCTTTTGCCCACCGTTAGGCGTGAATAATCATGCTTCTTGAGGCATAATTATCCAGCTTAATAAGTGATGTTTTATTCAAATTTTTTTTATTTTATGGCATTTTAGGTCTTTGTTTCCATCCCAAAAATTGTGTAAATGTGAAGTGCATACGATCTAAGGCAAAAAATTCAAGATAAAATTATCTCTCCAATTTATCTTACTTAGCCTATAATTTTAAACAAGATCTATTATTTCAACTAGGTTTAAGATGTCATAATTAAGGCTTTCTTAATTTCTAAGATCATCTTAATTTTCTTAAAAATAGATGAAAACTTTGTCTCTTATTTCAAAAAGTTTTTAAAGAAAGAGAAAATTCCTATACAAAAGGGAAGATTTCTAAAAGAAGTGTAAAAGAAAGAAAATCTAAAAACTCTAAGTTAGTAAACCCTCCCCCACACTTATCTCATGCATTATCCTCAATGCATCGTGATGTATGTATGCATGAAACAAATAGAGAGGGAAGGAAAAATCACCTCAAGGTGGTGGTTCCGGTGGTGGTCTGATTGGTCCACGAAAGGCGGCCCAATCACTCTTGCGTGGAGTCCGGAGGAACCCACCAGAAATCTCAAGAATACAACCCACAAGAATGATGTATATATGAATGATTTTTATTAACAGTTTTACCCCATCTAATTTCCAAAATTTCAAAATAATTTCGGAGTGAAATTTATCAACACCCTTGTCCCAGAATGGAATGATTGATTTGGACTCAGGAAATATAGGAACTAATATCGACTCAGAAAAATGACTCAAGTCAAGTAAAGGTTCGGGAGTCGAGATCGGTTCTGGAAGAGGGTCTAAATCAAGAAGATGAAGCTCAAGTCCACATTCATTTCCCCATGATGGAATGTGACTATCAAAGATTGGTAATTCAAGTTCAGGAATGACAGGTATGGGAATCAAAACTGACTCTAAAATGTTGCTCAAATTGGGTAACAAAACAGGAGTCAATAGTGATTCAGGAATTTGAACTGGATCACAAACTTGAGAATCAAAGTCACATTCCTCATTAAGTTCAATTCCACAAAAATAAGAACTTACCAATTTATCAAATGGACTTTCAAAAGTATGAAATTGGTCAAGTTCAATATGATCATCATAAGAGATTGGTGATTCAATTTCACAATGAACTGGCACTGGATCCAATACTGACTCGGGAAAAGGAGTGAAATCAGGTGAAGACACCAGAGTCATAATTGAATCAGGAAGTAGAATTGAATCATCAAGTGGAAGTTCAGGATCATATTCATGCTCAAGTTCAATTTCAGGAAAAGGATAACTTGCCAAAATGTCAATGGGATCTGAAGTTTGGACAAGTTCAGGTGGGTGTGCTGAAATTGAATCTTGATTTCCAAAACAACATGACTCTTTGGCTCGGACAGAATAGTTAGTGACATTAGAAATAGGATGAGAATGAAGAGTTTGGATCATCAAATCTATGTCACGGTTACGATCATTTTGAGCCTGAGTCTTGATTTCAAGCATCTTTTTTTGGCTGATTGGTTCATCGTTTTGTTGAAGAGATGCAGTGTTGTTTTGGAATTGGTGGTGAAATTGTGAGTCCATCAGATTTTGTGATTGTTGTTTGGACTCACATAAAAGTTCCTTACTCATTTCCAAGGCAGATGGTTGTTCATTGTGAGGGGGTGGAATTGAGTAAGACTCTTGAAAATACTGTGGAATTGGAGAGGCCAATGTTTTCTGAAGTTGTTGCTCGGCCCTTTGTAGATTGGCTTCTAAACTCTTTAGTAACTCAGATTTTTCTTCAATTGGTGGTTCAGAAAAAAGAGTATAGGAAGCACATTCGGGGAATGAATATTGTGGATAAGGTGAAAATGATGGACAACGTGGACGTGGGGCACAAGGAGGTTGAAAATTTGGCTCGGGGGACTTGAATCCCCATTGACTCTGTGAAGAGTTGAAATTATTTTGGAAATTATAGTTATAAGAATGTGGGTATGGGTTGTATTGATTCAGATAAGGCCAACCCGGTGTACTTGGTTGGTGCATATTGTAAAACGCCGGGTTGGAATTATCCGAATAGAATGGGGTCGGTGTGAAATATGAATTCATGTTCGGATTGAAAGAATTGTTATTGTTGAATGCCATTTCACACAAAAAAAATCACAAACAAAAAGAAAAAAAACAAACAACAAACAAAAAGAAAAGAAAAATCAAAACCAAGCCAATAGGAGGGTTGACCTAGACCTAGATGTAGATGTCCCTAGGGGCCAACGTCTATTCAAATTTTATTAGGGCTTGGTTTGTGTGAGTGGGGAGATGATTTTTGGGCTAAGGAAGGGTAATTAAATCCCCACCTTATCTTGTATGGGTTTTGCCCTTAAGTTCAATTTGTGCAAGTGTGCAATATAGACAATAGTATAACACAAAGTGATAAATCACACACGTGTTTGTCCTATGCTATATGCAATGCCATATGTACATCTCCATCCAGATCACAACAACAGAACAAAATACAGTATATTGGAATTGAATTGACACGTGCCTAAATGCAAATGTCTAAACCGTTTTAAAAGCGTCCAAATTCCGTATTTTAGTTCTTTATTTTATTATGGTGTGTAGGCAATTAAAGCAAGAAAGATAGCAGTACAAATCCACTAGCTATTACAATTTACACATCCCAGAACAACATGATATACAATTTTCACAAAACTGCCGCGTTTGAGCGGCAAATGTCGCGGTTGCGCGGCTTTGTTTCAGAATCTGGGGCCCTGCTTTCTAGAGCAGGGAGATGCAAAGCTAGGGTTTATTTTGCAATGTTAAGCACATGTAAATATTGCCCTGCACACCAAAACAGAGAAGACAATGTTAACAAAAACGTGAAATCAAAATCATTCCCTTCCCCGGCAACGGCGCCAAAAATTGATCGAGGCGGAACTAGCACTCAAAAGTGTGTTTTATGTGAAATCAGATGTAAAAGCTCGAATGTGCTAATGTACCCTCGATACTTCCGTTATAGCATTGGCTCAACGGGTCGTATCCACAGGGAAGGGAGGCGATAGAAGCATTGACAGTTTCTATTCACGTTGTATGTTAACAATTCTTCTTTGTTGAAAGAATGAAAAAGAAAGTGAAAAGAAAAGGAAAAGGAAATCCAGAATGTGGTAGGTGAGGAGAGCGATGAAAACGGCGATGTAAAAACAAAATAGAAAGTGATTTGGGAAAATGAATAGAAAAGAAAATGGAACTAAGATGAACTAAAAAGGATGGTAAAAACACCGATAGAAAAATGAGAAAAGAGTTTGGAAAATGATTTCTAAATCAAGCTAAAAGAAAACTCATGGCTACTAACTACTAAATGCTCCACTAACCATACTAACCTCTTCGAGATAGTTGCCTCACATTTTGATCCTTGGCCATCACAATCCTTGGCTCCAAGAGACGGTACAAAGCATGGCTCATGGATGGTTCATCACATTCAAAATATTGCATCAAGAACAAGCTAATACAAGCATCACTCATTACACTACTAGCATGAAATAAAAGAGCATGAAATAAAAGAGAGTTAGCTTGGTTAGCAAGTTAGATGTTAGAACCCATCATCTTTGGCCATCAATGGCTCTTGCAAGAACAAGGCCTTGTAGAGGCAACCCGATTCATGTGGATTATCAAGTAAGTGGTTAGATGGTTAGTGATTAGTAGTTAGATTGCCATGAGAAGAAAAACTAGCAAGAAATCATGTAGAAGGTGAAGGAGATTTCATTGGAAGAGAAAGGAGGCATCTTTACATAGAGTGTCACTCTCTATTACATCAATCCCTCACTATCTCTCTTTCTAGAAATCACTCAGCCCTACTACAATGATCTAAAAAGAAATGAAAATACAAGAAATGAAGAACACTCACCTACACTACTCCTAAAATCTGCACCTACTCCTAAAAACGAAGACTGCTTGCGTTTTGGCCAGATGCAGGGCTATATATAGGCATCAGAAGAATCCAGAAGACGAGACGGGGCCACGCGTCGAAAATCGACGCGTGGCTCCATAGCTTTGCCACGGAAATGCGGCTATTGCCGCATTTCTGCGGCAATAGCAGGGAGAGGGGTCCCAGGTTTTTATCAGTCGCTCCCTCTGGCTTCGAGAATGTGCAGGGTATATGCTGTTTCTGGTAATTTTGCCCGAATATTCGTCTGACATGTGCAGGAGGCTAGGTTCAATGAATCTTCTAGATAATCCTTGGCTTGGCCTCCAAGTAATGCGGGATTAATTACCATTAAAGAGGTTTAATTAGGCTCTTATTACCCCTTTGCCCTTGAACTTTGGATTTACTTGCAATAAAGACCAAAACACGATTTAGACGACAATTTTATTCATAAATCTGTGAGAGAATGCGATATAATAATGCATAATCGTAGACTAATCATTGGCTCACACTTCATCCACTTCTAAAAGTGATCCAAGTGAGACTTTCTCTTCCTAAACCCATCTCTCTTAAGCATCTCCATATCTCAATAGAAATTCCACCAGGCTAACAGCTTTTTTTGATTTCATCCTCTTCAAGGCCTCTTTAACTTCAGATTCACTAATTCTGCGCATATAATTATGGTTCATATTCTAGCACTGAATGGTAATGTCACCCAAATCTTGAGTAGAACTACCATTAAATAATCTGTCAAAATACTCTCTCCATCTTTCTTTGATTTCTTCATCTCAAACTAAAACCTTTCGATTCTCATCTTTGACACACCTCACAGTACATAAGTCTTTAGTCTTTCTCTCTCTTATTCGAGCAATCTATATATATCCTTTTCAACCTCTTTGATGTTCAACTTTTCATATACTTCTTTGTATACTTTACCTCTTGCATTCTGAACAACTTTCTTAGCCTCCTTTTTGGCTAGCTTATATCTCTCAAAACTCACTCCATCATAATTTTTCTTCAAATCTCTGTAAGAGTCTCGTTTGATCTTAATGACAGCTTTTACATCTTCATTTCACCATGATGTGTCCTTACATGGTGGAGCACCACACCGTGACTCACCAAGTACATTTTTAACTACTCTTTTAATGCAGCTAGCAATTTGTTCCATGTTGTATTCAGATCATCTTGGGCTTTCCAATCTACTTCATGTACCACTCAATTTACAAAGACTCCTTGGTTACTTTTTTTAGCCGCCAGCACTTATTTTGGGATTTAACTTACGTTTAATCTTTCTAAATCTTCTTCTAATCCGAACATTTAAAACTAAGAGCCTATGTTGTGTTACACACTATCACCCGGTACTACCTTACAATCAATGCAACCACCTCTATCTATTCTCTTAGTTAAAAAGAAATCTATTTGGCTCGCACTTCATTCACTTCTAAAAGTGATCAAGTGAGACTCTCTCTTCCTAAACTAAGTATTCGCTAAGATCAAATTATAGGACCAAGCAAAATTTAGAATCGAGTTACCTGGTTCATCTCTTTTCTCGAAAGCAAATCCTCTATGTACACTATCAAACTCATAACGACTAGTTCTTACATACCCATTAAGGTCACCGGCTATGAAAAGCTTTTCTCTAATGGGAATCTCTTATACTATCTTATCTAAATCCTCCCAAAATTGACGCTTACTAAACTCATCAAGTCCTACTTGCGGTGCATAGACATTAATAACATTAAAAATCTCCCTATCTAAAATAAGTTTAGCTAGTAAAATTCTATCACCCCTTCCTCCTAACCTCCATTACATCCTCAAGAAATTGTTTATCTATGATCACATTCACCCCATTACGATTTCTATCTCTAGCAGTATGCCAAAGTTTATAACCTTAAGGCTCTATAATTCTACTTTTTTCACCTACCTACTTAGTCTCCTGCATACACAAAATACTAATATTCCTTCTAACCATAACATCAACTAACTTTGCTAATCTACCCGATTGCCCAGTCAATACAATCTTTTCCTCTGCAAGGATGGTGTCTATTGGAGAAAACCCATTATCTTGCAAAGCTACAATAAAATTTATAAGCGGCATCTTGAGAGAGAAATCTTTGGCCAACTATCATTGAATGAAATTTACAAAAGTTTGCATTGATAATATTGCATCTTCAGTTACTTCATTCATGAACTCAATGTCTTCATGTGGAATTATTAGAAGCATGGCAACAATCTCAACCTGCAAAGCAAAGACAATCCTGCAACTTCCTCAAAAGCATAGCCATAATCTCATCCAACAAAATTCTTCACATCCATATGCACAAATGCACACACTATCACATATGAAGCAATAAGTGGTGGCTGCCTTCATTGGATTCAAGATGGTTCAAAATAGTCAAGCATACAAATGAGGCATAAAAATAGGCCATTTATCATTTCATCCACCAAACCAAGCTTCTCATAATTTCAGATTTACTCCCATAAGGGCCACAACAATCTCATGTAATTTAGTAGCGACATATTAGCACTGATATGCAGTAAAAATAAAATTATGAAAGTAATGCATAAGTTCTAGAATTATGTGCTCCACCATTGTTAAAACAAACACAATAGTTTGTCTAACACTGAAGCTAATCCTTTTTTCGGAAAATATATCTATAACCATCAAGAGGCAACCTATAGAAGGGAAAACTAAAAAATGTTCATAATAAATGTTCTGACAATTTTTTTGATAGTCCACATAAAAGTTGCAAAACTATTTTTTTTTCCCTCCAACTAGAAAAATGAACAGAGATGCAACATTTTGTTCATTTAATGCAACTGTGCTTCTTCGATTAGAACCGTTGCTTCTTCAACCTTTAATAAGCTTGTGCTAAAAAAATTCAATTTTAATCATTGAACACTGAAAAGTATCTTGCAAGTGAGGTCTTTGAGTTTGTTCCTGCATTCAGGAGGCAAAAATATTAGAAGAACTTTTAAATGATTTAGCCATGCACAATTACTTTAGAAACTGAACTATAATCATGTGTAAACTTATTACCTCAGCTACGAGCCTAAAGATTGAACTTTACCCATGTGATTATAATCTTCCTCATCAAAGTCATCTTCACACTGTTCTTGTGTTGGATTGGATGAGTTACATGCTTTGGATTGCCTAAAGAAATGTAAAGAAGTTAAAAAAAAAAAAAAACTAAATTACAAGTTAGTTTTTTTATTATAAACTATAGTCAGTGTAAGTAAAGACAACTTACTCTGTCTTCAAGAATGAACGGTTTCGAGCATCATGATTTTGTCCAAGGCATTTGCACCCGTTGCATATTCAGTTGCTAGCTTTTAGATTCTCCCGCCTTGGTTTCATTCTCGTCCCTTTATTTCTTCCTTTTATTTTGCTTGATCAGGATAATGCACAGTTACAGGAGAAAGCTTCTTTTGCTTTCCACTCTCATCTTCAGAATGATCCCCAATGGATTCACCATCCTTGGATAATAGACATTTCACCCATTGTATGTCTCATGAAGTCTTTTTCTAACCAAATTAAAGAATTCCTTAGACATTAGCCCAATATTAACAACCTTATTAGCCTAGGAGGATAACTCACTAAGTTGATAAAGATAATAGCATTCTTTTTTACTTAAATTAATTTGCTCTCCTAGTCTTTGCATTGTTTAATATTTAACTTCATTATATATATTGTATTCTCTTGCATATTATCATTCTCCATAACCACATAGATCCAATATTCTAGTGAAATTGAAACAAAACTTCTTTACTCATATCAATTTTGGAAGAATTCAATTATATGAAGAAGGGTGAGAACAAAAGTTTAATACAACCCTACTATTCTTCGTAAACGCTATTGGAATTTTTCGATACTTAATTTTACCAGCCGGCCTAACAAAAATTCTAGTTCTACCTCTGTTTCTGATAGAGATCATTTCATATTATGTAAAAGATATATTGTCACACACTTACTCCCCCGATCTATACAACAAAGACCAAGAAAACAATATTTTCTGTTTTTTGATGTTTAGTCATATCCATGAATTGGCAAGAAATTATGATATTAATATAAGAATTTGTCATGCTGAGACTTCAATCTCATGGTATTTTATTTCTTATGTTCGTACCCAATTTAATAATAATGTTAAAATCTTAGAAATGTTCTAAATTTTTCTCAAATGCGTCACAATCCTTATTCAAAGATTTTGGTGTGTTCAACACACTTCATCGCAACACGACAGTAAAATGGTGTTATCAAATGTAAACATCATTTTTTCAAATGTTGCTCGCGCTTTGTGTTTTCAATCTGACTTACCAACTAAATTTTTGAGAGATTGTATTTTAACTACTACATAGTTGATAAATTGAACTCCCACTCCTCGGGTCTTAATGATCAAACACCTCATGAAATTCTTTTCAGTAAAATACCAAGCTATAATCATTTAAGAGATTTTGGTTGTTTATGTTATGCATCAACTGATCATTTGCATCATTATAAGTTTACTACTTATGCTAGATATTGCATGTTCATTGGATATCCTTATGATCCGAAAGCTTACAAAGTTTATGATTTACTTGCAAATACTTGCTTTGTTAGTAGTAATGTAACATTTCATGAGGACATTTTTCTTTTTCATTCTACTTTTCAAATTCATTCTCTCTCGTCACCTAAGTTCACCCATTGTCCTTCCTCTACCGATTTCTTGTAACCCTATGACAAATGTATCAAGTCAGGTGCATATACTAGACAGAACTATGAATACCACCATCAATCCGTCATTGCATGATTTTGAAAATAATCTGTGTACCCTCTATTCTCTAGTCCAACACCACAACTTTGCTCAAATCAACCTCAACTACAATGTTCCACTCATGACAAACATCCTCCTATCCATCTAAAGGACTACTGCTGCAATGTCCTCCAATCACCAATTTCATCGTCAGGTCTGAAATCTGTAGGTATTAAATACCCTCTCTCTCTCTCTCTCTTTATATTTCATATGAAAATTTTCATCCTTATTATCGCGCTAATTTTACATCAATTTCTTCTCACTTTGAACCTACAAGTTTTACCTTGGCTGTAAAGATCTAAATTGAAAAAATACTATGGCAGATGCATCAGCTTCCAACTTTTCTAGCCACTCGCTGTAATAGCTTGCTTCATAGGGTGGCTCTCACCCCGACCTCGGATGGGGTGGTACGGCTGAGTTACAGGCTCAGTAGTCAGCCAAGGCACTTGAGAATAATAACACATGGACACTTACCTCCCTAGCAAAAAACTCATTGGCTGCAAGTGGGGTTATAAAATCAAATATAGGTTTAATAGTACCATTGAGCATTACAAAGCAAGACTTGTAGCGAAAGTGTTCACCCAGATTGAAAGGTCTTGATTACCTAAAAACTTTGCTCCGACGGTCAAGCTTGTCATAGTTTTGTTGCCTTCTTGGTGTTACAGTACGCAATTGGACCTTGTATCAATTGGATGTGAACAATACCTTCCTACATGAAAATCCCGACCAGATTTTCCAAATAGGAGGAATATTGTGTGTCGTCTCAATAAATTTGTCTATGGCCTCAAGCAAGTATCCGCAATTAGTTTGTTAAATTCTCTTCATACCTTCTTGATGCCAGTTTCTCACAATCAAAAACTGATTTTTCTTTGTTCATATCCAGTAAAGGATTTTTTTACTGCAGTTTTGATTTATGTGGATTACATCATCATCACTGGTAATTAGCACTCTCAAGAAATTTCTCGATTCTCACTTTCATATAAAGTATTTGGGTAACTTGAAACATTTTCCAACCATTGAGGTTGCTAGATCCAAACAAGGGATCTACTTATTGATTGACATCATTTTGTTACATTTTTATACTCTTGTTTATCTGCTTTTTATTCATAAATGATTCTACTCAGGTATTTATAGTGTTTTCATGTAGAAGTTAGGTTTTGAATAAAGAATAAAGAAAAGAAACTCAAAAGATTAACTTTTACAAGCCCAAAGTTCAAAGCCCAATTACATCAACTCAGATCCAGATCTGCAAGAAATCAAATAAAATCAAAGATATGGAGAATCAAGAGATTAAATCAAATCAAATCAAAGATTATGGAAAATCAAGTAAAGTCAAAGATTGTGAAAGATTTTCATGATATTGTTCTTATATTTGTACCCTCAAAGATTGTACAAGATGTATCAATATGTTTCAATTTCCAATTAGGTTTAAATTTCATTTAGTATCAAAATGTTTTACCTATTTGGTTTCAAAATTTACCATATATTTCACTTGGTATATATAAAATATTTTCTTTCATTGGTATCAAGATGTACAAGTATTTCAATTTCAATTGGTATCACAAATTTCCAATTTCATATGGTATCAAAGATCTTGTGATATCTCAAATTGATTTGTTGATTTAAGAAAAATTCAAAATTTGTATTGTTTAGTTACAATTGGTATCTTAAAATTTTGTTTATGTACAAATGATATCTCTAAATTTAATTTAAGGAGATTTCAAAATTTGTTTAAGTAATTATCAAAATTTGTATTAAAAATGTTTTGATGTGTATTGCCTATATGCAAGAGGAGCTTAACATCTCTTCTACATATAGATTCATGTTGAGTGTATCTTATATTGAGGAGGTTGACATCTCTTCTTTATGTGATACACGTGTGTAGAGGGAGTTTCACATCTCCACTTATGCATTGCATATTATGCTTTATGTGAGTTAGGGTTTGTCATCCCTTCTTCATGTAATGCATGAATGCAGGGAAGCTAAATTAGCGTCTTCCTCTTCATGAATGTATATCGCATAGATATCTTTATTGTTGATTTGGTTTTTACCCCTTTGTTGATGATTGACAAAAAGGGGGAGAAAGATTTTGAGTTTATATATGCATATTTGTGTTTTTGCATATATTGAGTTTATGCATCTTGTGTTTTTGAGGAGAATGTTTTTGAAAGTTTAAACAAAAGGGGGAGAAAGTTTTTAGAAAAAGAACTTTTAATTTATGCATGTTTCTCTCACCCTATTGGCGCATATATATTTGTTTAGTTTTATGCACTTCATTGCCATATCCTATTTGTTTATTGTTATACATGAGTTAAGGGGGAGCTTCTATGAAGCTTAACTTTAATCCATGCATATATAACTCCATGAGTTTTGTCATCATCAAAAAGGGGGAGATTGTTAGCCCAACGACCCATCACTCTAGTTTTGATGATGATTAACTCATGTAGTTATAGTACTAATGATCTTGTGTTTAATTAGTCTCAGATATATGATCAAGATCTTAGTAAGTGTTTAGTATTAACAAAGGATTTCAAGTCAAGTTTTGGAGCTAGCACGTGTTAATTCAAGAGCTTGTGCTCCAAGACCATATCAAGTACTCAAGAGGAGGCTAGCTCATTGGATCTTGTTTTGGACCAAGTCAAGTAGGAGAAGAAGATTTTCAAGTGAACACCTTCAAGAGAAGACTTGAGTATAGGTTTGTTTTTAGTAAGATTTTATTTTTAGATAAAATGTAAAGGATAGATTAGTTCGTGGATTGCTCAAGTATCATATACAATCACACACAAAATTTAGATGAGTTTTTATAAAAGAGTTTTCATTTTTGAAAAATACAAAAGAGTTTTCATTTTGGAAAAATACCGTTTTGGTTTTTGGAGTTTCGTATATACATGTGTTTTACCAAAACTATTTTAGAGCTTAATGTCAAAAACATAGATATTTCATCATATATGTGTAGTGGATCATATCCATACACACTAAGCTTTAAAAGTGTTTAAAATATCTTATTTTTGCATTTGGAGAAGTTTTGGAAAAATCATTTTGGAAAAATACAGATTTTGTTTTAAGCCAAAATTTCTAAGTCACAAAAATAGTTCAAAAATATTTGTAACATGTTTTGATTTTACTCAAACATGTTTGTATATCAAAGTATAATACTGAACTTATTTTTGTAGATTTTTAGAGAATTTATGAGATTTTAGTAAAGTCAAAAAGTTAAGTTTTTAATCCCCATAATTGCCTGGACTGACCCTCTGTCGGTCGACCGGCCGGTCGACCGATCTTTCCAACGGTCAGAAATCCGACTGTTGGCGGTCGACCGTCAGCAGTCAGAGCTGCTGATTTGGACCCCAACGGCTAGTTTTTGGATGTCTATATATTGGGGTTCCCATGGACTATTTTATATAAGATTTGAAGAGAGTTTTTTGGCTAGTCTTGCATATCTATTTCAGTGGTTTTCTCCACAAGTTTTAGAGCCAATATTTCTAAATCAAAAGGAGAGTTTATCAAGAGTTTTCAAAAGTGATTTTCTTGAGATTTCCACCACACATTCCATCCTTGTTATTCGCACACATACTTGAGCTTTTCATTGATATATCCATTCTATAGGAGAGTTGTTGTGAGATTGTTTTTAGGTGATCAGGTGTTTAGATCACCAAGAGTTCATCATTGTACTTTGAGGAGCCGGACTTGTGGGTTCGCGTTGCTTGAGTTCTAGTGTGAGCTCGGTGTAGAGGTGCGGCCTCGGCAAGCTTGCGTGCTTGCGTGTGTTTGTTCTTGCGGGAATAAGAGAGGGACTAGAGAGTCCAAAGGAGTTCTAGTGTGAACTCGCTTGTAGGTGTTGCGGCACCGAGTGATCCGGTGGGATCGATTCTAGTGGAAATCCTTCATAGTGTTGAAGGCGGGGATGTAGAGTAAGAGTGCTCGAACCTTGAAACAAATCTCCCGTGTTTGCGATTGCTCTTTATCTCTTACTTGTCTTCATATCTTGCATGCTTATATTGCCTTTATCTTTATATGCTTGATATATCTTGTGCCTAATTGTTATATGCTTGGGGATTGTTTGCCCACACTTGTATTCAACCAAGAGAGCCAAAGCGGTACCTCAACTCTTATATAGAGGAATCTTGAGGAGATAGTCCAGAGCCCTTCACGGGGAATCCGGCTACACTCTTGTGTTATACCTTGTGTCTTTAGCTTAAGATTTTAGTTTGCATAAATAGTTTTAATTCCGCATTAATTCAGCATTAGATTAGCTAGTCACTCATTTACCCCCTCTAGGTGATTTCAAACTCTTCGTGAGAAACTCAGCCGTCTCCAAGGTTGAGGGAAAAGGAAAGGTCATCCTGAAGTGGACATCTGGGAAAGAGCTTACTCTGAACGATGTGCTATAGGTTCCAGATATCTGCAAGAATCCGATCTCTAGATCAATACTTAGTAAGAATGATTTTTGAATCAGATAAATTTGTACTTACTAAGGGTGGAATATATGTGGGAAAGGGTTATCTTGTTGATGGTCTTTTTAAAGTCAATGTTGCAGTGGTGGACAAAAAGTCTTTGTATTTGTAACCTAAGCTTATAAATAAAGAAAAGTCTTTTGTTTATTTCTTGAGTCTCCTATTTTATGGCATGCTAGATTAGGGCATGTAAATTACAAGTCTTTAAAAAACTTGTCTAATCTAGGATACATTCCTAAACTCAACTTGGAAGAAATTCGCAAGTGCGAGATTTGTGTTAAGGCCAAGATCACGAAAAATTCATTTCACTCAATTGATCGAAATACAGAACCTTTAGGGTTAATTCATAGCGATCTGTGTGACTTGAAGTTTATACCAACTAGAGGCGGGAAAAAGTATTTTATTACTTTTATTGATGACTAAACAAGATACTATTATGTGTATCTTCTAAACAGTAAGGATGAGGCAATGAATATGTTTATAACATATAAATCGAAGTTAAGAATCAACTCAACAAGAATATCAAGATTCAAAAATCCGATCGAGGTGGAGAATATGAATCAAATGATTTTAGTGAGTTATGTGCCAAATTTGGGATAATCCATCAAACTACAGCACCATATACTCCTCAATAAAATGGAATTACTGAACGGAAGAACAGAACTTTGAAGGAGATGATCAATTCCATGCTTGTAAGTTCTGGCGCTCCGCAAAACTTGCGGGGGAAAGCTCTGCTAACTGTAAATTATATTCTAAATAGAATACCCCACAAGAAACTTGGTCTTATACCATTTGAGTTATGGCATGAAAGGACACCTTCCTACCATTACCTCAAAATGTAGGGATGCCTTGCAAAGGTACTAGCACCATTACCTAAAAAGACCAAGTTGGGAGTAAGAACTATGGACTGCATATTTATAGACTATGTCTTGAATAGTAGTGCCTATATATTTCTGGTTCATAAATCAGAAATACCAGATATTCATGTATACATGATTATCGAATCTAGAGATGTTGTGTTCTTTGAAGACATCTTTCCATACAAACGGGAAACAGATAAGACTTCTGGGAAAAGAACACATGAGATGGCATTCAGGGACGAAAGCCCGAGGAACCAATTGTTAATGCGAAAATTGAACCAAGAAGAAGTCAAAGATCTAGAATCTCAAAATCTTTTGGTCCTTACGCTATTGAAAGCGAGCCTCAAACGTTTAAAGAGGCTATGTCTACCCCAGAAGCACAAATGTGAAAAGAAGGTATAAATAGCGAAATAGAATCCATACTAAGTAAACATACTTGGGAATTGGCAAACTTGCCTCCTGGCAGTAAACCAATTGGGTGTAAGTGTATTTTCAAAAGAAAATTAAAACCCGATGGATCTATCGATAAGTGTAAGGCTAGATTAGTAGCCAAAGGGCTATCGACAGAAGGAAAGACTTGACTACTTCGATACTTATTCACCAGTAACAAGAATAACCTCCATTCGGATGTTGATTGTAATTGCAGTATTGCATAACTTAGATATCCATCAAATGGATGTCAAGACGACATTCTTAAACGGTGAATTAAATGAAGAAATATATATAGAGCAACCTGAAGGATTTATAGTCAAGGGCCAAGAACACAAAGTGTGTAAATTGGTAAATTCTTATATGGTCTAAAGCAGGCTCCAAAAATGACATGAGAAATTCGATAGTGTTATGATCAAAGATGGATTCACTATCAATGAATGCGATAGTGTGTTTACACTAAAACAGTTGGAAATGCATGTATTATTGTTTGTCTTTATGTAGACGACATGTTGATAATTGGGACTAATATTGAAATTATTAAGTCCACTAAAAGAATGTTATCTAACAGTTTTAACATGAAGGATATGGGGGTTGCTGATGTAATTTTAGAAATTAAAATCACAAGAACACTATATGGAATCAGTCTATCTCAATCTCACTACGTGGATAAGATAATAGAAAGATTCAAGGATCATGGGATAAAGGAGAATACAAATCCTTTTCTCCCACACATTCACCTTCGTAAGAATACAGGAACTGGAGTACGTCAGTTGGAGTATTCTCAGATTATCGAAAGTCTAATGTATTTAATGAATTGCACTAGACCCGATATTGCTTACGCTGTAAGCAAGTTAAGCAGATACACTAGTAACCCTACTGATGATCATTGGACTGCTCTACTACGAGTATTAGGTTACGTATCACATACCAAGTAATATGCCTTGAGATATGGACAGTATCCACCTATACTTGAAGGATGCAGTGATGCTAATTGGATTGCCGATTCTGAGGAATCAAAATCAACTAGCGGATACGTATTTACTTTAGGAGGAGCAGCGGTATCTTAAAAATCATTCAAACAAACATGTATTGCCCGTTCCACTATGGAATCAGAATTCATAGCCTTAGATAAGGCCAGAGAAGAAGCAGAATGGCTTCGACAATTTTTGGAAGATATACCATTGTGGCAAAAGGCAGTGCCCGCTATATGTATACACTGCGATTATCAAGCAGCTATTTCTAGGACACAAAATTTTATATACAACGGTAATTCTAGACATATTAGTCGTAGACACAATACCGTTAAGCAGTTGCTCTCAAATAGAATTATCTTTATTGACTTTGTCTCGTCAAAAGATAATTTAGCGGATCCGCTTACCAAAGGTTTAAGTGGAGAGCGTATAAACTGCGCATCGAGGGGAATGGGTCTAAAAGCCTAACCTTACCGAGTCAGCTTAATGGAAACCTCACTTAGTGACTGGAGATCCCACGGGCTAAGTTCAAGAGGAAAAACTAGTTATGATTGACTCAGCAAGTAAGCAGTTAGGAGCTTGACTCCAATCCATTCCTAAGGTGCACACAAGTGCTTTCTACAAGTGGATTAAGGATAAGCTTAACGCTTTTAATGATGCCTATATCTTGTAATTAAATAAGTGGAGTAGAGTAGACTACTCTTAATAGGATGATCACCTATGTGAGTATAGAGTTGGGTCGGCTCTTTGGGAATTTCTATGGAGGCTGTTATTCCCTAAAGATACTCTCTGAAACTAAAAATGTTCAGGGCCAAAATGGACACAACCGAGAACCAAAGTTAATTTAAAAAGTTATTATGTGAAGCTTGTTGACTTGGCTTACACTAACGGCTAACAGTTCAAGACTTAGTTCACTGATTAGCCAGTAAGTCCGATAAAACTTTCGCTATGAAAGGTTCAAGACCTAGTTCACCTATCCTAATGCAGTTTCTTTTCTAAAGTACCTTTCATTATAGAGTCAGTCTCTTTGCGTGTCAATTTCTTGAATCTCCATTCATTGTGGGGGATTGTTGGAAAATATGAAGAATTAATTGTGAATCTTTGAGTTTAATTATGGCGAGATCTGTTGATAGAATCAATTGGATAATGGTTGGAGTGTGTTCTCCTTCCATTGGGGATGAACGTTGTTTACATGTTCAATTCCGACTTCGAATGAATGAGATATTCAAGTCTAAAGTTTGCCTAATTCAAAGCCAAAAGGGGACTAAAGGTAGCTAAAAGCATTTATCCCGCATTGGCCATGGGATGGAAGTTTGAAGTGTTTAAATAGAGAAAAATGGGACCAAGCGGTGTGCCCTTTGGGAACATGGAGTTTTCGCGCACGATTAGGGGGAAACCATGCCCACATGCGCGTGCGCGCCGCCGCTGCCTACGGCGGCGACACCGAATCTGGGCCGGGCTCGGGCTCGGGTTCGGGTTTCCCTACCCGGTCCGGTTCTTTTTGAACCGAGTCTCACGGGTTTGGGTTACCCGCTCCGCCATCTGGATCTGAACCGAATCAGTACAACGCTGACAGAAAACCGCCGCGAACAGTTGGGCGATTTTTGTCTGAAATGAACTGTTGCAACAGTTCAGACGGAACCGTTGCAACCGTTCGGTCGGGTTCGGACGGATTTACCCCTCCGGAGCGCTATAAATAGCGCTTCTTTTCTCTCATTCAATACATAACACACAAAACACAGAAGCAACACAGAAAAGGAAAATAATTTCCTTCCTCTGTATTCCAAGGTGGGACTTCTGCAACTCAGATTCAGAAGTGACTTCCAACAGGAAATGGGAATTCTGCAACTCGGATTCTGAAGTGACTTCCACCAGATTCCTTCTGAAAGAAGGCTCAAAAAATTCAACAGATTCTTTAATAGAATTGTTGTCTGAATCTGTGACTTCCGAAGAAGAATATTCTTCTATCTTCCTCCATTCTCTACGGCGGGTGTTCCTCCAAAGTAAAGACAAATATTCTCCCTGAAATTTGTCTTGGTCCTGCTGCTTTGATAATCCTGTGAAGGTACTGGTTAACTACGGTTCGACCGTACGGTGATTTGGTAGTGTTATCAAAATACCGTGAATGAGTGTTGTATATTGGGAGACCAGCGCCCGGTAACCTGTTAGCACCGTAGCGGGGACGTAATTGTCTTAAGGAGATTCGCTATAAGCTTACCTCACTCCAAGTACTGCATAAGTGAATTAATTTTCTTTATACAGGGGTTATACTGATATTCAATATATTGAGACTGACTCATACCAGTTGATAGGTAGTAAAAAGTGCATATTTATCACTACATTTACTATCACATTTTCATATTTATTCCTATAATTTTGCACTATTACTAATGTTTTATTATTTATTGTGTGCAGGACTTGAGTAATTAAAAAATAAAGAAATAAAAGCCTGAATAAAGCCCAGAAGCCCAAAAAGCCCATGTGCAAGCCCATGTGCAAAAATTGTAGTAATTTAGAAGTTTCTTATTATCTAACCTAATCTAAACTTAGATTTTTAAATTCTTTATTTAAAATCTAAGGGAGGAAAAGGAAGGATAAGAAAGAACTCCTAATTGCTAAAAGAAAAGGAAAGGGATGGACTTCTACTCAACCCTAATTGCTTGCAGAAAAAGGCTAAAGACAAAAGGAGAAGAGTTTAAAGATAAAAATCGTTTCAAAAAATTCGGATTCAGACTGTACACGTTTTAGTATTCAGATCATAACTTTTACTACAGATATTCAAATCCGATGATTCAAGATGCTCCAGAAATAAGACTTGAAGGACTACAACTCTTATGTTGATTAAACTTTCCAATTCAGTCAGAAGATAAGCCATATTCGGCGATCAACATGATAACAAGTTGCAGGACAGATTTGAACTTCTATGGATAAGTCAAAACAAGTTTGGAGATAAAAGAAGAATTCAAATTCAGAGATATTTTGCTCCTCTTATCTTCATACGCTTCTTATCCTCTGGTTTTTCTCCTATAAATACCCCTGCATAGCAACAGAGGAAGGGCAGATCTCAGAAGCTCAAGGGCAGGTCCAGAAACGAGCTTAGGGTTTTTCTTTAGGTTTTCTCTCTAATTTGTAGTTTGTAACTTAGGTTTTTTTAGTTTTCTTTTTATGTAATTTTTTACTTTTTCTTTATGTAACTGAGAGGAGAGACGAGTTTCATGGAGGAAGGAGATCAAGCTTGTACTGAGGTGACATCGGTGTAAGTAAGTCTTTTCTTCCATTGTTATAAGAATCAAATCGAAGTTTCTGTTTCTTCTTTACTCTTGTTTTTGTTTATTTTCTTCTGATGTGTTTGTAATCCAAGTGAATTCGATAGCCTCGAGACTGTTTCGCCATTGCAAGTGCCCTTGATGGCCTATGGTGATGAATAACCATTCTTTGTTAGTTTAGCTCGCCCTTTTATTCGTAGTGTAGATCGAGGATGTGGAAGATCCTATACGCCATGCTTGATTGCCTTCAAAGACAAGGTAAGTCGTCACAATGAATCCAAGGTATATGAGCGCTGAAGAGGTAAGTAATTTTTAGGTTATTTTTCTTTTTTTTTATTTCTTTAGTTTAGATCACCAACACCAACAACACCAATTCAATTTCTTGTATATAATCTATTTTCCATCTTCTTAATCTACCATCTTCTTCCTAATTCAAACACTTTAGAGAACTTACTTAAAAGGCTTCCATCGCTAGTCCCTCCCTGTGGATCACGACCCGCATAGCCACTTGCTATAGCGGTAGAATTGAGCACCCTGCACTATTGTTTTAAAAATTTTGAAATTCTTTTTTATGCAGGTAAAACCTCAATCAAAATTTTGGCGCCGTTGCCGGGGAGGGACGGTAAGTTATTCTCTAAAAAAAAATAATTATTGATTTATTTATTATTTTTGTTTGCAGGTTCGGAGAACAGGAAATCTAACAGCAGCAAAGGACATATAGCAACTATGTGCCTCTGCCCTCGAAGGCAGAGCAGCAGAGCCTACTATAGAGTCGCGTTTGCGCGGCCTGAGTAGTTCACTACTCACTCTGTTTTCTGCAGGTTGCTGCAAATTGCAATATTTGTTTACTGCTCTATTAACTTTTCTCTATGATCACCCTGCACACTGCTAATTAATTAACAGTAACTTATTTGTTGAAAAAATAAAAAAAAATTAGACTCTTGCATATAGGCACGTGTCTATTTAATTTTTTTTAATTTTGTTGAAGAGTGCTGGAGACAAGGTACGTTCGCATTGCATATAGACTAGGAAGCACCCTTGGCTAATTTTCTGCTTTAAGTGAATATTTGTTTATTGCTTTACACGTGCACTAAATTGACTTAAGGGCTTGTCCTATAAATAAGATAAGGTGGGGATTTCATCACCCTTCCTTGGCCCACAAACAATCTCCTCACTCACTAACCCAAGCCTAACTAAAAATGAGTAGGCGTTGGCCCTAGGGACATCTAGGGCCAACTCGGACTCAATTAGGAGATTATCCTAAGGGGGAATAGTGTTGGAAATTGACTCCTGCCAAATCAGTGTCTAGGAAGGGGATTGAGGGCCGAAAGCCTGAAGATTGGTCCTTATTTAATTAAGGAACGTCTTTGACGGAAAACCTCCCACCAATCTTGCCCTGACCTGGCTGATTAACTTGTGGTCAAAGTCTACACCCTACCTCCCGTGGACAGTCTAACCAGTTAGGAGTCGTCTAGGTCATAGGTCTACCCTAACTTAGGTTAAATTTTTTTTGTTTGCTTATTTGTTTGTTTTCTTTTTCTTTGTTTGTGTTTGTGTGATATGGCATATAACAATTTTTCCAATTTTAATCCATATTACACACCAATGTCTTTTTCGGATATTACCAACCCGGCATATCCTAACTTTAACCAACCTAGTGTGCCGGAGTGGTCTTATCCGAATGAATATAACCCATGCCCCCCATCTTATGACCATAATTTCCACAACAATTTCAACTCTTCACAGAGTCCATGGGGTTTCGCCTCCCCCGAGTCCAATTTTCAACCAACTTGTCCTCCGTATCCACCTTGTCCATAATATTTCCAAGATTCATACTCAGATCCACTAATTCAGAATAGAAAATCATCTATCTTGGAAATGATGAGTATGCATGAGTCCAAGCAACAATCACCATCAATCTTGGACATGATGATGCGTGAGTCCAAGCAACAATCACAGAATCTGATCGACTCACAATTTCATCACGATTGTCCCAACAACACTTCCTCTTTTCAAGTCCAATCACACCAAAATGATGCACCAATCGACTATGAAAAGATGCTTGAAGCCATGACTCAGGCTAGAATTGCTCATGATCATGAAATAGATATGATGGTTCAAACTTTACGTTCTCACCGTTCGGCCATTTCTGATGTCGCTAACCATTCTGTTAGAGCCGACGAGTCAAGTTGCTTTGGAAAACAAGATTCTAGTTCAGTACAATCATTTAAACTTGCCCAAACTCTAATTTTTGAAAATCACATTGACAGTTTGGCAAGTTATTCATTTCCTGAAATAGAACTTGAGAATGACTATGATCTTGAACCTCAACCTAGTGATTCAATTTTACTTCCTGATTCAATAATGACTCCGGTGTCTCCACCTGATTTCAATCTTTTCCCCGAGTCAACATTGGATCCTGTGCCAATTCATTATGAAATTGAATCACCCATTTTTGATGATCATATTGAACTTGACCAATTTTATAATTTTGAAAGTCCCATGGATAAATTGGCAAGTTCTCATTTTTATGACATTGAACTCAATGAGAAATGTGACCTAGATTCTCAAATCTGTGATCAAGTTCAAATTCCCGAATCAATATTGACTCCTGTTTTGTTACCCAACTTAGGTAATATTTTAGAGTCAGTTTTGATTCCCACACCTATCATTCCTGAACTTGAATCACCAATATTAAGTCACATTCCATTGTGGGAAAATAATTGTGGACTAGAGTTTCAACTTCTTGATTTGGACCCACTTCTTGAACCAAGCTCGACTCCTGAACCCTTACTTGATTTAAGTTTCTTTCCTGAGTCGGTATTCGTTCCCATACTTCTGACGTCCAAGTCCATCATTCCATCTTTTCACACTCCATTTTGGGACAAGGCGGTTGACACAATTGACTCTGAAAATAATTATGAAATTTGAAAATTTGATGGGGTGGAATTATTAAAAAATGATCATACATACATTTTAGTGGGTTATACAAGAGAAATTTCTGGTGGGTTCCTCCGAATACCACATTATCTTGATTGGGTAGCAACGCTTGGCCCAATTAGACCACCACCGGAACCACCACCTTGAGGTAATATTTGCCTTCCCTTTCTTCTTTTTCATGCATACATGCATACATTCATACATTGAGGACAATGTATGAGATAAGTGTGGGGGGAGGTTTTACTAACATACTAACATAGGTAGAAACTAACAATTTGCTAAAAAAAAAGGACAATATTTTTACTTATCTTTTGAAAGAAATCTAAGTTAGTCTTAAGAATTAGGAAAATCATGATTAGGATTTCTAAAAACTTGGTCAAAATAAATAAATTGTTGAATTTTTAGGTATAGGAGGAGAAATTGAATAAGTAATTAGTCTTAATTTTTACCTTAATGAAATGTGCATACCTAATACATTTACATATCTAGGATTCTAAGACAAAGACTCTTGTGCCCTATAACAAATAAAAAAAAGAAGAAGAGGAAATGCGCTGATTAAGCTGGATACATGTGCCTCAAGAAGCATAAGTATTCACGCCTAAAGGTGATTTTATAAATAAAGGCCTTAGTTTTGTGGCCTAGTTCACTCGAATCCTTAAGTCCGTGGGGTGTCTTCTCACCTGGTGCCCTAAAGCCGACCGGTTTGGGAGCCACCGACTTTAAGTTCGCTACATGGGTGGATTAGAAAGACTAAAAAAATTAAGAAAAATTACTTTTATATGTACTAACATATCTAATAGTCAATTAGTTAGGTATGAGGGCCTCAAGAAGCCTTTATGCTTACATGAAAGAAAATTAGATGAGTTATACATATTAAAAAAAAGAAAAAAAATATAATAATAATAATAAAGAGGCATGAGAGTCCAAGTTAAGAAATTCCTAGTAAAAATTCACAAGGATGCATATGACTTAGGGTAACGAAAAAGACTATACAAAAATTCAATTTTGACCCTTACCTAAAAAGGAAAACAATTTACTATATAAAGACTAAGTTTAAGAATGAATAAAAATGAAGAACCTAAAAACTTATAGATTACTTAGTCTCTTCAAACGTATTTCAAATATTTTTCTTTTTATGAATTTTGTGGGTGTAATCCGCTCAAAACCCTCACGAGACAACACTCGTCCTCTAGGGCAACCTAGGGGTTTAACGGCTTGTTGCACATGCTAAGTGCAATCGTGATTCCTACGAAAGTGAGTTAGGATAGATTAATTTTTCTTTTCTTTCTGATTTTTACTCGAGGACGAGCAAAAAGATAAGTGTGGGGGTGTGATAGGTAGTAAAAAGTGCATATTTATCACTACATTTACTATCACATTTTCATATTTATTTCTATAATTTTGCACTATTACTAATGTTTTATTATTTATTGTGTGCAGGCCTTGAGTAATTAAAAAATAAAGAAATAAAAGCCTGAATAAAGCCCAGAAGCCCAAAAAGCCCATGTGCAAGCCCATGTCCAAAAATTGTAGTAATTTAGAAGTTTCTTATTATCTAACCTAATCTAAACTTAGATTTTTTAAATTCTTTATTTAAAATCTAAGGGAGGAAAAGGAAGGATAAGAAAGAACTCCTAATTGCTAAAAGAAGAGGAAAGGGATGGACTTCTACTTAACCCTAATTGCTTGCAGAAAAAGGCTAAAGATAAAAGGAGAAGAGTTTAAAGATAAAAATCGTTTCAAAAAATTCAGATTCAGACTGTACACGTTTTAGTATTCAGATCATAACATTTGCTATAGATATTCAAATCCGATGATTCAAGATGCTCCAAAAATAAGACTGGAAGGACTACAACTCTTATGTTGATCAAACTTTCCAATTCCATCAGCAGATAAGCCATATTCGGCGATCAACATGTTAACAAGTTGCAGGACAGATTTGAACTTCTATGGATAAGTCAAAACAAGTTTGGAGATAAAAGAAGAATTCAAATTCAGAGATATTTTGTTCCTCTTATCTTCATACGCTTCTTATCCTCTGATTTTTCTCCTATAAATACCCCTGCATAGCAACAGAGGAAGGGTAGATCTCAGAAGCTCAAGGGCAGGTCCAGAAACGAGCTTACGGTTTTTCTTTAGGTTTTCTCTCTAATTTGTATTTTGTAACTTAGGTTTTTTTAGTTTTCTTTTATGTAATTTTTTACTTTTTCTTTATGTAACTGAGAGGAGAGACGAGTTTCATGGAGGAAGGAGATTAAACTTGTACTGAGGTGACATCAGTGTAAGTAAGTCTTTTCTTCTATTGTTATAAGAATCAAATCGAAGTTTCTGTTTCTTCTTTACTCTTGTTTTTGTTTATTTTCTTCTGATGTGTTTGTAATCCAAGTGAATTCGATAGCCTCGAGACTGTTTTGCCATTGCAAGTGCCCTTGATGGCCTATGGTGATGAATAACCATTCTTTGTTAGTTTAGCTCGCCCTTTTATTCGTAGTGTAGATCGAGGATGGGAAAGATCCTATACGCCATGCTTGATTGCCTTCAAAGACAAGGTAAGTCGTCGCAATGAATCCAAGGTATATGAGTGCTGAAGAGGTAAGTAATTTTTAGGTTATTTTTCTTTTTTTTATTTCTTTAGTTTAGATCACCAACACCAACAACACCCAATTCAATTTCTTGTATATAATCTATTTTCCATCTTCTTAATCTACCATCTTCTTCTTAATTCAAACACTTTAGAGAACTTACTTAAAAAGCTTCCATCGCTAGTCCCTCCCTATGGATCACGACCCGCATAGCCACTTGCTATAGCGGTAGAATTGAGCACCCTGCACTATTGTTTTAAAAATTCTGAAATTCTTTTTTGTGCAGGTAAAACCTCAATCACCAGTCTAGTTGGTGTTTAACCTAGGAAGGTAATTGAAAGGTGGTTCTTTAATTAAGGAACATTCTATTGAACGAAAAACCTCCCACCTGATATTCACCAACCTAGCCAATTAGATCAGTGATATTGATTAGTTGTCAGATTGATCCTAGTGACCAACATTCTTAAGACAATTATCTTGAAGTTACTTACTTCTGTTCTGCTTGAACTTACAGAAAATGTCCGTGACTAATCAAGACAGCTCAAGTAAGGCACTAAACATGCAGATTTAAACTTTGATGCCTACTCCACTTTCTAACCCGAAGCCGGAGAAGACAAGAAAATTTGATGGCACAGAATTCAAGAGGTGACAACAGAAGATGCTCTTCTACTTGACCACTCTGCATCTGGCCAAATTCCTACAAGAGGATACACTAGAACTCGGACTGATCGGGACTCAGTCCTTGCAGTCAATGCATGTACTTAAGGTGACTTCCTTTGTCGAAACTATATTTTAAAGGACTAGATGACTCTCTTTACAATGTCTACAGTCCTATCACAACAGCAAAGAAGTTATGGGCCAGTTTTGATAAGAAGTACAAGATTGAGGATGCCGGTACCAAGAAGTTCGTCGTAGAATGATTTCTAGAGTACAAGATGGTAGACAACAAGACTTTGATCAGTCAGGTGTAAGAGTTCCAACTTATCTTGCACGAGATAGAGGCTGAAGGTATGAATCTACCTGAAACTTTTCAGGTTGCTACTATTGTGGAGAAACTCCCACCTGCGTGGAGAGATTTCAAGAACTACCTGAAGCACAACCGCAAGGAGCTAAAGTTAGAAGATCTCATTGTGAGGCTTCGGATTGAGGAGGACAACTGAAAGTCCAGGTGCAGTAAGATCTCCTATGAAGCCAAGGCTAATGTGATCGAAGACTTAAAGGGGAAAGCGTCTACTTCCAAAAGCTTAAAGCGGAAGAAGACTGCCCAAGGGTACAAAGGCAAGGTCCAAGAAGGCAAGAACATGCGCTTCAAGGGAACTTGCTACATCTGTAACAAAGAGGGGCATAAGGCGAATGAATATCGCAGCTGTCTCAAAAAGAACAAGAAGAACCATCCACAGGCAACTGACCGACCATGCGTCGTCAAGCCTTTCAGCTGTGGTGTCAGAAGTGAATCTGACGACCAACAATAAGGATTGGAGGGTAAACACTGGGGATACTCGGCACATCTGTTCTGAGAAATTATTATTCTCTGAATATAAAAAACTAGAGCAAGATGAGCAACTCTTTATGAGAAATTCAGCCGTCTCTAAGGTTGAGGAAAAAGGAAAGGTCATCCTGAAGTGGACATCTGAGAAAAAACTTACTCTGAACGATGTGCTACATGTTCCAGATATCTGCAAGAATCTGATCGCTGGATCAATACTTAGTAAGAAAAGAATTAGAATGATTTTTAAATCAGACAAATTTGTACTTACTAAGGGTGGGATGTACGTGGAAAAGGGTTATCTTGTTGATGGTCTTTTTAAAGCCAATGTTGCAGTGGTGGGAAAAAAGTCTGTGTATTTGTACCCTAAGCTTATAAATAAAGAAAAGTCTTCTGCTTATTTGCTTGAGTCTCCTATTTTATGGCATGCTAAATTAGGGCATGTAAATTACAAGTCTTTAAAAAACTTGTCTAATTTAGGATACATTCCTAAACTCAACTTGGAAAAAATTCGCAAGTGTGAGATTTGTGTTGAGGCCAAGTTCGCGAAAAATTCATTTCACTCAATTAATCGAAATACAGAACCTTTAGGGTTAATTCATAGCGATCTGTGTGACTTGAAGTTTATGCCAACTAGAGGTGGGAAAAAGTATTTTATTACTTTTATTAATGACTGTACAAGATATTGTTATGTGTATCTTCTAAATAGTAAGGACGAGGCAATTAATATGTTTATGACATATAAAACTGAAGTTGAGAATCAACTCAACAAGAATATCAAGATTCTAAAATCCAATCGAGGCAGAGAATATGAATCAAATAATTTTAGTGAGTTATATACTAAATTTGGGATAATCCATCAAACTATAGCACCATATACTCCTCAGCAAAATGGAATTTCTGAACGGAAGAACAGAACTTTGAAGGAGATGGTCAATTCTATTCTCGTAAGTTCTGGAGCTCCGCAGAACTTGTGGGGGGAAGCTCTGTTGACTGCAAATTATATTCTAAACATAGTACCCCACAAGAAACTTGGTCTTATACCATTTGAGTATGGCATGGAAGGATACCTTCCTATCATTACCTCAAAATGTGGGGCTGCCTTGCAAAGGTACTAGCATCATTACCTAAAAAGACCAAGTTAGGAGTAAGAACTATGGACTGCATATTCATAGGCTATACCTTGAATAGTAGTGCCTACATATTTCTGGTTCATAAATCAGAAATACCAGATATTCATGTAAACATGATTGTCGAATTTAGAGATGCTGCGTTCTTTGAAGACATCTTTCCATACAAACGGGAAACAGATAAGACTTCTGGGAAAAGAACACATGAGATGACATTCAGGGACGAAAGCCCCGAGGAACCGATTGTTAATGCGAAAATTGAACCAAGAAGAAGTCAGAAATCTAGAATCTCAAAATCTTTTGGTCCAGATTTCATAGCATATGCTATTGAAAGCGAGCCTCAAATATTTAAAGAGGCTATGTCTAACCCAGAAGCACAAATGTGGAAAGAAGCTATAAATAGCGAAATTGAATCCATACTAAGTTATCATACTTGAAAATTGGCAAACTTGCCTCTTGGCAGCAAACTAATTGGGTGTAAGTGGATTTTCAAAAGAAAATTAAAACCCGATGGATCTATCGATAAGTACAAGGCTAGATTAGTAGCCAAAGGCTATCGACAAAAGGAAGGATTTGATTACTTCGATACTTATTCACCAGTAACAAGAATAACCTCCATTCAGATGTTGATTACAATTGTAGTATTGCATAACTTAGATATCCATCAAATGAACGTCAAGATTGCATTCTTAAACGGTGAATTAAATAAAGAAATATATATGGAGCAACCTGAAGGATTTATAGTCAAGGGCCAAGAACACAAAGTATGTAAATTGGTAAAATCCTTAAATGGCCTAAAGCAGGCTCCAAAATAATGACATGAGAAATTCGATAGTGTCATGATCAAAGATGGATTCACTATCAATGAATGCGATAAGTGTGTTTATACTAAAATAGTTGAAAATGCATATATCATTATTTGTCTTTATGTAGACGACATGTTGATACTTGGGACTAATATTGAAATTATTAAGTCCACTAAAAGAATGTTATTCAACAGTTTTGACATGAAGGATCTGAGGGTTGCTGATGTAATTTTAGAAATTAAAATCACAAGAACACCAGATGGAATCAGTCTATCTCAATCTCACTACGTGGATAAGATGATTGAAAGATTCAAAGATCATGGGATAAAGGAGAATACAAATTCTTTTCTCCCACACATCCACCTTCGTAAGAATACATGAACTGGAGTACGCCAGTTAGAGTATTCTCAGATTATCGAAAGTCTAATATATTTAGTGAATTACGCTAGACCCGATATTGCTTACGCTATAAGCAATTTAAACTGATACACTAATAACCCTAGTGATGATCATCTGACTGCTCTACTATGAGTATTAGGTTACGTATCACATACCAAGAAATATGCCTTGAGATATGGACAAGTATCCACCTATACTTGAAGGATACATTGATGCTAATTGGATTGCCAATTCTGAGGAATCAAAATCAAACAGCGGATACGTATTTCTTTAGGAGGAGCAGCGGTATCTTGAAAATCTTTCAAACAAACATGTATTGCCAGTTCCACTATGGAATCAGAATTCATAGCCTTAGATAAGGCTGGAGAAGAAGCAGAATGGCTTCGACAATTTTTGAAAGATATACCATTATGGCAAAAGCCAGTGCCCGCTATATGCATACACTGCGATAATCAAGCAGCTATTTCTAGGGCACAAAATTTAATATATAACGGTAAGTCTAGACATATTCATCGTAGACATAATACCGTTAAGCAGTTACTCTCAAATGGAATTATCTCTATTGACTTTGTCTCGTCAAAAGATAATTTAGCGGATCCGCTTACTAAAGGATTAAGTGGAGAGCGTATAAACTGCGCATTAAGGGGAATGGGTCTGAAAGCCTAACCTTACCGAGTCAGCTTAATGGAAACCTCACTTAGCGACTGAAGATCCCATGGGCTAAGTTCAAGAGGAAAAACTAGTTCTGATTGACTCAGTAAGTAAGCACTTAGGAGCTTGACTCCAATCCATTCCTAAGGTGCACACAAGTGCTTTCTACAAGTAAAATAAGGATAAACTTAACGCTTTTAATGATGCCTATATCTTGTAATTAAACAAGTGGAGTATAGTAGACTACTCTTAATAGGGCGATCACCTATGTGAGTATAGAGTTGGGTCGGCTCTTTGAGAATTTATATGGAGGCTGTTATTCCCTAAAGATACTCTCTAAAACTAAGAATGTCCAGGGCCAAAATGGACACAACTAAGAACCAAAGTTGATTTAGAAAGTTACTGTGTAAAGCTTGTTGACTTGGCTTACACTAACGGCTAACAGTTCAAGACTTAGTTTACTGATTAGCCAGTAAGTCCGATAAAGTTTTCGCTATGGAAGGTTCAAGACCTAGTTCACTTATCCTGATGCAGTTTCTTTTCTAAAGTACCTTTCACTATAGAGTCAGTCTCTTTGTGTGTCAATTCCTTGAATCTCCATTCATTGTGGGGGATTGTTGGGAATTATGAAGAATTAAATGTGAATCTTTGAGTTAAATTACGGCGAGATCCGTTGATAGAATCAATTGGATAATGGTTGGAGTGTGTTCTCCTTCCATTGGGGATGAACGTGGTATATTCACATGTTCAATTCTGACTTTGAATAAATGAGATATTCAAGTCTAAAGTTTGCCTAATTTAAAGCCAAAAGGGGAGTAAAGATAGCTAAAAGCATTTAGTCCCACATTGGCTATGGGATGGAAGTTTGAAGTGTTTAAATAGATAAAAATGGGACCAAAGGGTGTGCCCTTTGGGTTCTTGGAGTTTTCGCGCGCGATTAGGGGGAAACCATGCCCACACGCGCTGCCGCCGCCGACAGCGGCGGCCGAGAGGGCCGGGTTCGGGCTCGGGTTCGGGTTAGGGTTCCCTACTCGGTCCGGTCCTTTTTGAACCGGGTCTCACGGGTATGGGTTACCCGCTCTGCCATCCGGATCCGAACCAAAACAGCGCAACGGCTGACAGAAAATCGTCGCGAACAGTTGGGCGGTTTTTGTCTGAAATGAACCATTGCAACGATTCAGACCGAATCGTTGCAACTGTTCGATCGGGTTCAGACGGGTTTACCCCTCCCGGAGTGCTATAAATAGCGCTCCTTTTCTCTCATTTCAATACACAACACACAAAACACAAAAGCAATATAGAAAAGGAAAATAATTTTCTTCCTCTGCATTCCAAGGTGGGACTTCTGCAACTCAGATTCAGAAGTGACTTCCAACAGAAAGTGGGAATTCTGCAACTCGGATTCCGAAGTGACTTCCACCAGATTCGTTCTGAAAGAAGGCTCAGAAAATTTAACAGATTCTTTAATAGAATTGTTGTCTGAATCTGTGACTTCCAAAGAAGAATATTCTTCTATCTTCCTTCATTCTCTACGGTAGGGTGTTCCTCTAAAGTAAAGACAAATATTCTCCCTAAAATTTGTCTTGGTCCTGCTGCTTTGATAATTCAGTGAAGGTACTGATTAACTACGGTTCGACCGTACGATGATTTGGTAGTGCTATCCAAATACTGTGAAGGAGTGTTGTATCTTAGGAGACTAGCGTCCATTAACCCGTTAGCACCGTAGCGGGGGACGTAATTATCTTAAGGAGATTCGCTATAAGCGTACCTCACTCAAAGTACTGTATAAGTGAATTAATTTTCTTTATACAGGGGTTATACTGATATTCAGTATATTGAGACTGACTCATACCAGTCTAATTGGTGTTTAACCAAAGAAGGTAATTGAAAGGTGGTTCTTTAATTATGGAACGTTCTGTTGAATGAAAAACCTCCCACCTGATATTCACTAACATGGCCAATTAGATCGGTGATATTGATTAGTTGTCAGATTGACCTAGTGACTAACATTTGTTTCTCCTTCATTTAGCGCCGATCGGGACCTGAGCTCGATCGGAAGCAGACCCAAGTGATTCGAGCCCAAAGCGCTCTCTACCGAGTGTGAATATGCTAGAAGTAGAGGAGTAGGATTTTGGTGATAATTGGTGATTAATTAATTAATCACTTTTAAAGAAAAAATTAACACATCTTTTCATTTATGTAAAATTTATTTGATTAATAATTGTATGCAAATCCTAATTTCTATATATAAATAAAATTAAATAATAAGCACCGCAGTGATTTTGTGAGTTTTGTAGATATTAGGGAAAATCGCCTAATTGAGTGTGAGTAATTTTCCTCTTGCTTGATTTTAATAATTTTGTTTTCCCGTATTATAGGCTGTCTAAAAATCACTGAGGACAAGTCATCAGAAAGCAGACTCAAGACGCAAGGCTACTCATTGCCACTAGCGCAACACCAAGACGCGAGGGTTGAAACCCGCGTCTCAATATCACTGCAATAATCAAGACGCAGAGCATGAAAGCTGCGTCTCAGCATCACTGCAGTATCAAGACGCGAGAGTCGAAAATCGCGTCTCTGCTTCAATGCAATGGCCAAGACGCAGAGCTTGAAACTTGCGTCTCAGTCATCCATGCAATACCTAGACGCAAAGCCTGAAGCCCGCGTCTCACGTGAAGCTTGACGCAGAACTTGAAGCTCGTGTTTCTCAAGTGTCACCTTAACGGCAAAATGCGAGGCTCAAAACCCGCGTCTCGATAATTGTCCTCATTATTGGGTCAATTACTGCCCACGTAATGAGGGAGTTAACCTCATTATGAAGTATTTTTAGGGGATAGTTTTACCCTTGAAACCCCTATAAATAGCTCAATTTTCTACTGAAGAGGGGAGAGAGTTTTCGGGTAGAGAATTTTTGGGTAGAGAATTCTTGATCGCAAATCTTGGAGAAATCAGAATATCTAGCTGAGGAACACAAAAGAGTCGGACTATTCTAACGACTTGCTAAGTACACATTTGTTTTGCCTCGTATCTCTTTGAGATTTCATTGGACAGGAGCTACGCTACTCCATCCGTAGTCCGAAGAGAAAATTTCCAGAAGACTATGACGCTCACCAGGTCAACGGAAAAAAAGACTCACTTTCCACCACCACATCAAGAACATAGCATGAAATAAAGGGTAGATCTAATTATTCTCCCCTCTTTTATAATCGGATTATTGATCCGTTGTAATTTTCTTTACAATCAAACAAAGAATTTACACGAACTTTAATTTTTCTGATAAACAAGAGATGGCGACTCTGCTGGGGACTACTTTCTCTACTGATGAGTAAGTCGTGATGCAAGGTGACGTCACCTGCATGGGAAGAGAATGGTCGAATCGCTTGTCATGGAATTCGACTTCCTCTCTTCCAGCTCCAAAAGCCAAGGGTGCGGCAATACCGTAAGGTCTCTTCGGAGATCCGCTCCCGGGTCTCTTCGGAGGTTTCTCTGAATATGGTTTGTGCAGAGAGCATCATGGCTGGACGTACCACGCATAACGCCCGCGTCAACGTCTCTCATACGACCCGCAAGGCCAACGTTGTTAACGGTCAAACCGGCCACACCCTTCCTCTTCCTCAGCTCCAGGTTAACAGGGGTTTTCAACAACCCATACGGTGTAACCGGAACGCCAAACGTCGACAGAGGCAACGTGCGCGTCAACTACAGAAGTAAGAAGCTAGAACAACTATCTGTCCAACAGATACAAAACGCGAGGCTCAAGCCCGCGTCTCTTCTGAGTTACGTCAGACGCGTGAAGTCCGCGAATGGAGACCAAAACGCGAAGCTCAAAAGGCTTGCGTTTTTGAGGCTTCACCTCTCAAACGCGACGTTCAGCAGCACGAGGTCCGTGCCTCTTCTCAGAGACATGAGACCCGCGTCTCTGCAAATAAACGTAGGACTCAAAAGATCCGCGTTTCTCAAGTGTCACTAGCCAGATGCAACAATCTGCAACGCGAGATCCACGTCTCTTCTCAGCAGAGGCACGAGACCCGCGTTTTAAAGCCAAAACGTGAGAGCCGCATCTGTTCTACGGAACGTGAGCTCGACGTTTCTCAACCCTGTGTTTCAGAATTGAAACACAAGGATGGCTCTCAAAAGCTGAAAAGTTCTCGAAAACCTGAGGCTAATCTCTTTGAACCCCCTCTCACCGATCTAAGAGATTTCTTGACAAAGAAGAGGAGTGCTAATCAGATCATTCTGTTCTGTTGCTGTGAACGGTTCATCACGGCAATGCTTTCTAAATACCGCTGCAACTCTCATATAAGCAAACAGTCAGTATTCAGATGATTAACCTCGACCTCCCGATCAGTCAAAAGACGTCGTTCCCACAAAAGGGGAACCTTCTCTAACGCAGAGTACCCCAAAGTCACTGCAAACATGGCAGGTCTAAGCACTACGCCAAGCAGAAGTAGGGGAAAACAACCGGCAGTCAGCTTTGACGAATCTGATATGAAATCAGAAGGAGTGTACCTGCATACTCGCACTCGGACTGGTGCAGTAGTCCCAGTTGACTACAATGCCCTAGCCCGGGGCATTAAAGTAAGTGAATCATACTCTACCATTACAGAATCACACGCCTCAAACCTTCTGTCGAGAAGGAAGCCTTCATGTATATGGCAAACACTCCTGAGGAGATGGCCAGGCGCTTAGAACAACAAGCCCAGGTCTAGAAAGAACAATTCGATATGATTCGCGACCAACAAGAATCTATCAATACCCTCAAGCAGATACTTGCACAATTGCTTGAGGACAAGAAGAAGTTGAAGGCCAAAGCTTTTTCTAAGAGGTCTAAAGGCAAGAAGAAAGAAGGGGAGAGTTCATCTTCTGTGCATATAGAGGAGGAGGAACCATCCAACTCCTAATCCTCTAAGTCTTCATCTAAAGAAGGAAGCAATCCAGAGAATGGTGGTACTCATTCTAAAAGAATGAATAAATTAGAGCTGCATCTGAAAGCCCTTACCAATCGGAAAGGCCTTCAAGAAGCAGGGGTGGTCCGGCCATACCCGGCAGAATGGGATCTTGTCCTGTACCCTTCCAAGTTCAAAGCTCCGACCCTACAGGCCTTTGACGGCAAGGGGTCCCTGAACTAACATATCTACTATTTCAAGTCTCAGACAGGGAACATAGTAGCAAATGATGCCATCTTGGTACGTTTATTCATCGGCACTCTGAAGGGACTCGCCTTTGAATGGTTCATGAAACTCCCTGAAGACTCCATCAAGAACTGGGGTGATTTGGAGAAGCTTTTCCTTACACGCTTCTTCGAAGACGATTCGGAGGTTACCATGCCAACTCTCCTAGCAACAAAGCAACGAAAAGGAGAGTCAGTCAAAGTATTTGTGGAGAGAATTCAGAATATGGCGCTTCGATGTCCTAGCGGTATGACCCAGGCCACCCTGGTGGAAACATGCCATAATAATTTGCAAACTTCGCTCCTAACCTAGATAGGGGTCACTGAAAGCCGCACCTGAAAGCAGTTGGTCCAGCAAGGTGAACAGGCTGAAGAGATTATCACCAGGGTTAGGGTAGAAGAAAACAAGCCCAGACCTGAAAAGTCAACAAGGCGCGCGTCAGAAGTATCTTTCCAATAAAAAAGGAAAGACACATTGGCGATAGAGACAAAATCTCCCGTTAAACCTTAGCCGACCAGAGGGGATGGTTCTTCAAGTTAGCCGCGCACCAACAGGAAGTTCTCCTTCAAGGACGAACACGTCGATTCATTGTTCAAATTACTCAACAAGAGCAATAGATTGAAGCTTCCTGAAACTAGACGTCCTGAGAAGGTCAGCAAGACCGACAATCCTAACTATTGCCTGAATCATAGGATGCTGGGATACCCCATCAAGAGCTGTTATATCTTTAAAGATATTCTTCAAGCTCTGATTGATGCGGAAGTGCTCAAGCTCCATCCAGAGTAGAAAAAGTGACGGCTAACATGACGTCATTTCTTCAGTTCGGAAACCAACCTCCAACTCCAGCCGGAGTAGTTTCCATCCCGAAAGGGGAACTAAGGATGATCGATACAGACCCACATCACCAGCAGGAGAAAGGTCTCATACCTGTTCCTACGCCTCAGGGAGAAATCATGTGGGTTCATCCTGACCTTGTGGAAAGCCAACTGTGGACTATTGTTACCAATAGGTAGTCAAAAGGCAAGGCAAAAGCTTCACCTTGCAATGTAGTGTGCGCCTCTTCCCGGGAAACAGAGACTAATGCCCCCTCACTAGCTGATTCGGAGGAAGAGACGATCGTTCTCGCCGTAGAGCTGAACGGTATCGCTCGTGGTCGAAACTCATCCAGGTCAGTCGTATTTGAAGAAATATGATGAGTTGACGGCAAATCCGCCTAGACCTACCTTAGAGCCAACCAAGCCATCCGCAAAGCAACCTACGAAGAAGCAGAAGGATCTTCGGTACGCCAAGGCCCTCCCAAAGGACAAAGCAGAAGGAACTTCAACACCTTACCGCTTTGATGTCTTGGCTTAACTAGCCAACATCCCGGCCAGGATCACTCTTTACGAGCTCCTAAGACTATCGAAGTCAACAAGAGAAGCTTTAGCCGATGCTGAGGTTTTCATAGCCCAGATCTCGGCTGAACCACAGGAGGAAAATAAGGAAGGCTGTCTCCATGCCTCTCAAAATGCCCCCTGCATTACCTTCACGCCAGACGATATGCAGGTCAAGAGGAAACATGATAGGCCCATGTACTTCATAGGGTATATGGAATCGTTTGAAGTGAGTCGCATTCAGGTAGATTCAGGATCTGCGTTGAGCATTATGCCGGTTGGGTCATGCAGCACGTAGGGATCCCCAGCCACCGATTGAGCGCCACCCAAACTACCATTTATGGTTTCAACACCAATGGTACGCGCCTAATGGGGAAGATCAAACTCAAATGTCAGATTGGGGACCTAAGATCTGCAGTGACGTGCTATGTAATTGACGCTAACACTTCGTACAATTTGCTGTTGGGATGACCATGGATTCATTATAATTCTATCGTCCCATCCACTCTCCATCAAGTGATGAAATATATCGACGGAAGTGGGAAAGTCTGAACATTGATCGCCGAAAGGCATCTATTCATGGGGGTAGAGAACTATTTCATACTCCCTCCTATACCAAGATTCTTTGGAAATAAGAGAGAATTCCCAGCCAGAGGAACCAGACTCTGGTAATGAAGCTGACACTGAACAAAGGTGAAAAAAGAGTGCCTTTGGGAATTGAACCCACTTGTAACGAGCATTAATGAGCTCGATGTTAATAACCCCGCCAATGATGTAGGCGAGTGGTATATTAATGAAGAGTTAGATTTGGCTTACTTTTCTGTATTTACTTCTGATTCCATGTCGTTGGACACTAGTACCGATGTCGAAGATGACCCCTGGTCGGCAATAGAATCTCTGATATCATTGCATGTACCAGTGAAGTCATCCCTCATGGTGTACCAAGATGTCGGTGATGCGCAAGGATTGTTATTTATGGTCCCAGCAAGATGCAAAGGCCAAAGACCAATCCTTTTTGGAAGAGTCGAGTCCAAATCAATGACTCGTGGAATCTCTAAAAGCGATGATGAATCTCCTCAATTCTCTCATTATGAGCGAAATGTACTCAGAATGATGGAGAACATGGAGTATGACCTAACAAATGGTCCTGGTTTGAACTTTGGCAAAGGAAGGAGAACGCTGCTTTGATCCTTCGTTCCAAAAGGGAAGGCCCCTGATTATTATCATCGAACTCGCAGGGGGTTGGGCTATGTGTCAACTCTAATTTCGTCAGCCTCTGAGTCTGAAGAGTCGTTATATCACTACCACTCGTCAGACACATCATCGTGGGAGTCAGATGTCAGTGTCGGCAACATCTTCAAAGAACTTTCGGTAAACATGTTTCAACGAGCCACCCGGAAGATAGAGATGAAGAAATAATCCAGTCAGATACAGATCCTTGGATCAAACATCTAAACACTCTCTTGAAAGTACACCTAGAGGGGGGTGAAAGTTGTAAGGCTAATCTACGATAAATAATGCGGAATTTAAAATCTAATTGCAGCACACTTAGTGTAACTAAAGAAAGTAGCCGAATTCCCGGTGAAGAGCTCTGGACTAACTCCTCTTAATTCCTCTAAATAAGAGTTGAGGTACTATATGAAGCTCTCTTGGTTAAACACAAATATGGGCACACAATCAAACTAAGCATGTATATATGATATGACAATAAGATGTAATGCACAAAGTAAGAGAGAGAGTTAGAGAAAGTGGATCAAACACAAATACCGAGATATATTTTGAGGTTCGAGCACACAGCTCTACGTCCCCGCCTTCACACAGAAGGATTTTCACTAACTCGTCCACACAGGACTTCCCACACAGGGAATCTCCACTGAGGATTTAGGTAAATACAATTTGGGAGTACACAACTCCTCTCTCCAACAATTTCAACCTCTCACTAGAGGCAAGGCACAAACCAACACAATATAAACCTCACAAATGAGGGATAGGCACTTAGCCAAACAATAATCCACCTCTCACTAGAGGGATTAGGCTCAAGGCCACACAAACACAATCACCTCTACACTTAGAGGAATTCTAACTCAACCTCTACAATCACCTCTACACAAGAGGGATACCAACAACAAGGAAATGAGGTTTACAACACAAGATAATCACAAAGATCACAAACCAAATCTTTTCTCACTAAACAAGATTCTATAGATAGGATAGATAGAGAAGCTCGAGTGTGAGAAATAAAGAGTTTAGAAATCAAAAACACAAAGAAAAACTCTTGGGAAAACTTCTAGAATATAATGGAAATGAAGATCAAAAATCAATCCCAAAGACTTCTCCTTTTCTTGATTTTTCCAACCCTTTAAAACAAATAAAGATAAATCTTTTGGCTCTAAAAACTCTTTTGAAAACTTGTAAAAAACACTAGAAAGAATGAGAATTTTGCTCTTGAAAAACTTGTTGAAAACCAACTCAAATAGGGGGGTATTTTTAACCCCAAATGAATCTGCCCGTTGGCAGCTGGAAAGGGCAGATTTTCCCTTCCAGTCGTCCGCCCGGTCCATCGACCCCAACGGTCAGATTTTTGACCGTTGTGCCTTCGTTCGACCGGGCCGATCGACCGAGACTGGATACAGAGAGCAGAGCTCTCTGCCGGTCGATCGGCCTGGTCGACCGGGGCCATTTCTAGAGAGCAGAGCTCTCTGGACGGTCGACCGTCCGGTCGACCGGCCCACCAGCCCTGGCTGTGTGCACATCCTGTGCACGTCGGTCAACCGGACCGGTCGACCGACTTCTTCTCCGGTCGACCGGCCCGGTAGACCAGCAGACAGCCAGTCCAGCCTAATATAGGATTTAAAAACTTAGCTTTTTATTATCAAATAAATCCTATAAAATCACATAAATTTCACAAAAATTAGTTCTTATAAGATCTTTGAAATACAAATATGTGTGACAAAAATTCAACACATATTACAAACTATTTGAACCATTTTTGTGAGATTGAAAATTTGTCTTAAACCAAAATCCGTATTTTCCGAAACTAGGATTTTTGAAATGGAAAATCGTTTTCTCCAAAACTTATGCAAATATGAAAACATGATATTGAAACAACTTTGAAGCATATTATATATGGATATAATTCAATATACATGAAAGGTATTATATCTATGTTTTTGACATTAAATCCAATAATGGTTAAATCGAAACCAAAAACCAATAAACTTAAAAATAAGTGTGTGTGTGTGTGTGTGTGTGTGTGTGTGTGTGTGTGTGTGTGTGTATAGTGAACTTGAGCATATCATACTATCTAATCTTTACAATGAGATCTAAACAAACTATACTAAAACAAACCGATGTCTTCTTGTAGAACTCCGTCTCCAAGTTGACTCGATCCAAACGTGATTCCCCGAGCTTGACTCCAACCGAGTGCTAGATGTGAACTTGATGCTCGAGCTCTTGAATCACCATGTGAAAGCTTCAAAACACCTTTGTTGAAGCTAATCACCTATTAATATCTTGATCAAATATCTGAAACTAAATATCACAAGATTATTAGTAAACTATAACTACATGAGTTACTCATCATCAAAACTAGAGTGAAGGGCCTCTATGCCAACAATCTCCCCCTTTTTGATGATGACAAAACTCATGGAGTTATATATGCATGGATTAAAGTTAAGCTTCATAGAAGCTCCCCTTTAACTCATGCATAGCAATAAACAATAAGATATTCAATGAATGCTCAACATAAATATGTATGAACATGATATTTAAATAAGGAAATGAAACAAACATGATCTTTTATACCAATGAAGTAAACATGCTTTTGATATCAATTTTAAATTAAACATGTTCTTAAAAACAATGTTGCTCTTGATACCAATAAAGACTCTATTTTAAAATAAACTTATTCTTAAAAATAATGTTGCTCTTGATACCAATAAAAACTCTTGATACCAACAAAACAATAAAGATGCTCTTGATACCAATACCAACAAAAGATGCTTTTGATGCCAATGGTAAAAGATAACAAATTTAAACAAACATGCATATAAACAAACATGTAAACAAACATACATATATCAAAGTCCAAAATATCTCTCCCCTTTTTGTCAATTCATCAACAAAGGGGTTCAAAGAATAAAAGGGCATAAACAATATTTTTCTCCCTTTTTGCATAAATCAAACAATAAAGGTATATATGCTACATACATTCATGAAGAGAAGAGACGTGAAGTTAACTCCCCCTGTATACATGCTATTATATGAAAAAAGAAGACTAAATCTTAACCATATAAAGCATAATATGCAATGTATAAAAGGAGATGTGAAGCTCCTACTACACACGTGTATTACATACCAAAGAAAGGTCAATTACTTCAATATGACATACACTCAACATGAATCTATATATAGAGAAGATGTTAAGCTTCCCTTGCATATAAGCAATACAAATTAAAACATTATGATACCAATTGAAAGATATATCAATTTAGTATGAAGGTATACATTGAAACATCATGATACCAATTTATGATACCAATTGAAAATAAACAAAACAACAAAAATTTTGATATCAATTGAAAGAAATAAACATATAGGTAATCTTGATGCCAATTGTAAAAATTAGTACCAAAAAATATTTTACACTTTTGATACCAATTGAAAAACATAAACCAATCTTTTTGGTTAAACACTAAAATCATTCTGCAATAGAGATACCAAATAGAGAATACTATCAATTTAAGATTTTTGATACCAATATTGAAAATGAAACATATACCAATTGAAAATAATTTTCATTAGGAGCATAGGAAACCAAAATGAAAACTTAAGATATCATTTTTCAACATAAAGAGTGGGAGTAAGATACCAAGGGTAAACAAAATCGATTGAAAGGTAAAACATGAATTTTCTCCCCCTTTATGAAATACTAATGAAAACGATGCATAAGCTTGTATAAGATACCAATTTAAAAATAATTGTCATTAAGGACTAAATCAAGCTTAGCATAGCAAAATTAGGGCTCAAAGATATAAAGATATATTAAGCACAATCAAAACACATATATATGTATGAAAATATAAATACCAATCTAAATTGATATTGTTTGAAGTTGAGGCATACATATATAGAAACAAATATTAGTATACAAAATAAATATTAATTGTGATACCAATTGAAAACACAATGAGAATCAAGTGTATAACTCATACTCCCTACCACCCATTTCATGCACATGTTTAAATTGATTTTCAATAATGCATACAAGGCATGGTCGCCCAACCAACCACTCATAGATGGGTAGGGATTTTCAAAGATAAATTTAAAAATAGTTTTAGCACAATGAAAACTCTACCAAAATTAAGAATACGCAACTAGTTATATGATAAAATTGCAAACTAGTACGAAATCCTTCAAGTAAGGAATAAAAAAGAGAATATCCATGAAACATGAAAATCATATGATCATCTAACACTCAAAGGTCTATAAGCACATATAGTCTCATGAAAATAAATCACGAGTAAACAAGAATGATGTGAGTGTATAAGTATAATGTGAAAGACAAAGTCATGGAAATAGGCAATAAGCTCACTGTGAAATTTCTTTATAAACGAAAACATGAAAATCATTAAAATTTAATTTTCATCAAAATAATTTAAACTTCAAGGCATATCTATGTTTTGTACAAACTAGAGCATACATACATATCCAAACATGAACGAGTCCACAAAAATATATGCATGAAGGCAAGTGGCTCAAGGATGTATATGTATAACTATTAGCTTAGACAAAATGGACATATACATGAAGTTTAAACACAAACATGAAAACATGCACAAAAATAGAGAATGCAAGTCAAAATGCAAGAATCATCAAAACTAGGCTATACTAGTACATCTAATGGGTACAAATGAGCAATCAAGCACAAACATATAATAATCAATTTGTGGATTACTAGTTGTACAAGTATTGACACAAGTTTTAATGAAAACTACATTTTAACATGTAATCAAAACATGAAGCTCAAAACAAAACATAAATATGATCATTATATGAATGCACATGTTTAGAGTCATGATATACAGATAGCTAAACTAAAGTGAGAACACAAAAGTAATAATCCATCAGAACATGGGTGTAACTCAAATACTATACATGTATGTCACCAATCTAATTATCATGGCATTTATCATACTAATCATGAAACATCAAAACATGCTAAAATCAATAAAAAAAGCATGTAAACATAAATGGGAGTTAGAGATCGTTGATTGGAGTCATTTATGCATCATTTTCTACTACCATGCTATGCTTTATCTGAATAAATATTGGATTTTTATTGCTTTTTTCTCTCTTTTTCAGGTCCAATGTTTAATGGAGAAGGAGACCCAATAATTATGATTTTTGAGAAATTAAAGAATCATTTAGAAGCCCACAAGAGGAAAGCCCAGGTCTGAACAAATCTAAAGCGTATTCTCAGTTTCTAGAAGATCCAGCTGGGGATACGAGATACAACAGAAAGGCACAAAAATCCGCTAGCGCAGCGGCCAAGATACGGACGCGAAAACGCGGCACATGCCACGGGACCGCGGTAATCTTCTGGCTGTTACTTTAGCGTTTGATCCAGAGGCTGAGGTGGGATGGCCTCTTCTCATGAAGACTATAAATAGACCCCTAGGGCCGCTGTAATCAGGAGGAGAAAAGAGCATTGTTTATAGGGAAATTGTTAGGGTTTCTCTAAGGTTTTCTTTTAGTCTCTTATGTAATTTTCTTTTTCTCCTTCTAAAATCCAGAAAAGAGAGTGAGAGTGAGCGATCTTTGTAATTGGAGAAGGTGACAATGCAATACAAGGATCAAGCTTTCAATCTTCCAATCTTTTCTTATTCTAATACATTATTTTCTTTAAGCTTTTACTTTCTTCTATTTAATTTCTACAATGAACTGTTGCTTGTTCTTTATTCCCATGTCTAGCTAATTCATTAACATGACTAACTAACTTTAATTTTACTAACTACTAACTCTTTGGTGATTGCTAACTTATATGATCATTGGATGTTTATTCTTTTTAGTCTTGCAAATTACAAGTCTATCTTACCCCCAATGAAGATTAGTTACTTTCCATTCTTTGCAAATGCTATGTTCCTCCTCCATATGATTCATGTGAGAGTGTCATCAGAACAAGTGCCTTGATGGAACATGAAGATGGAGCACTTCACTATGCTAATGACTACACTACAAGTTTCTTATTTCATGCTCGCTTTATTATAGCTTTGATGGACTAATGAATCTTGCATGTTTCTTAGCATCCTTAACAGTGACTATCCTTATTCTATTGTTGAAAATCTATTTAGGGAGCCATGATTCAAGGAGGCAACTAGCCTAGCCTAGATGAGAAACACCCTCGACATGGGACAAAACAAGGACTTGGCAAAGCAAGACATACCATTGCCGATGAATCAATATGAGGCATGCATCACCTAACGAGAGTAGTAAGTTAGTAAATTAGAATGTTAGTTAGTCATGAATTCTCTTTCATCATACTTAAAAATCTCTCTTCTGAAAACTTTCTCTTTTCAAATATCTCTGTTTTCCTTCCATCTTTATTTTCGTTTCTTCTTTTCCTTTATACATCCACCAAAGATTTTCTACTCACTTTCCACATCGTTTTGTTTTTCATTTCTTAAAACGAAGAAGAACCTTCATTTTTCTTCACTAAAATTTCAATATAAAAACCTTGAATGCTTCTATTGCTAACCCTCCCTGCGGATACGACCCGTCCTAGCTTATGCTACGAACGGTGATTCGGAAGGAATAAAGTGAACCAGCATATACATTCGAAGTTCTTGATCATCGGTACACAGACATCAACGGTTTACTCTAAACCCTTTCTCAATACAATTAATCCTTTCGAACAAAGTTTTGGCGCTGTTGCCGGGGAGGTAACAGTTTTTGTTGAATTTTTGGAACTAAAACGAATTTTTCTTCTCTGTTGCAGGTTACAGGTCAGGGAAAGTAGGCAAAAGATTGCAGTAACATATAAGTGGTCTTGAGCCTCTGTTCTAGAAAGCAGAGACCAAGCACCCTCTGGATTGCCGCGTTTCCTCGGCTCTGGTCACGGATCCGCGGCAAAAAGGAGTTCACTACTGACTGACTTTTTGCAGGGCTACTTGCTTTGCAAAATTATAGTTTTCTGCAAACTTTATTTCTTATATGCCATCACCAGGAGCCTGCTAATAAACCAACAGTAAAACATTTGTTGAAAAAGTTCAAAAAATTGATTAGACGTTTGCATTTTAGGCACGTGTCTTTTCAATTCATTTACTTTACTGTTGAAGAGTGCTGGAGCAAGGTACGTTCGCATTGCATTTAGAATAGGACTCATCTCTTGGTTGATTTACATCGCTTTGAGTGAATCTTGTTTGCATATCTTGTACACTTGCACAAACTGATCTTAAGGGCACCACCCAATAACAAGATAAGATGGAAATTTAATCACCCTTCCTTGGCCCAAAAATCAGATTCCAAGCACTCACAATCTCAAGCTTTTTAATAAAAATTGATAGACGTTGGCCCCTAGGGACATCCAGACTCGTTAAGAGATCAGCTGAGGTTGGAAATTGTTTTTGTTCACACTCCAGTTAAATCAGTGTCTAAGGTTAGGGATTGAGGGGCGAAACCCTGAAGGCTGGTGGTTTGGCTTAATTAGGCCCGTCGCTTCTGCGCGGATACCTCCCACCAATCTGGCTGATTAGCTGTGGTCTGACTCGAGCAATAACCTTCTTCGGTTCATCGAACAGTTAGGAGTCGTCTAGGTCCAGATATCCTAGATAGCTTGTGATTGTTTTTCCTTTTTCTTATTTGTTATTTTTCTTTTGTCGCTTGATTGCTTGGTGAACGTTGTCTGTGATTATGCATGCAAGTGTGGTATCGGGACCCAATTTCAGCAAGACTTGTTAGGACTTCTACACTTACACAAACACCACTTCCTGACACAATTCCAATCATGGCTAACAATACTTCTCTCCAAGACAAGTTCTACCCCATTCGCACTTCACTTCCTTCATGCATTCTTTTACCCGAAGCCAATGGAAACAATTTTGAGCTTAAACCACAATTTATAAATACACTCTCAAGATTTCATGGCCTAGAATCCGAGGACGCATATTTCTTCATTCGTGAGTTTGAAGAAGTGTACTTGATGATGAGAATTCCCCAACTGGGGGAAGACGCTGTTAGATTAAGGTTCATTCCCTTCGCGCTTAAGGATATAGCCAAGAAGTGGCTATACAATCTGCCAACCAGTTTATCTCGACATGGGATGAATTTGTTAAAGTCTTTCTTAAGAAATTCTATCCCATTCATAAAACCCTCATCAGAAAAAACATAATGCAGTTTAAGCAGGAATCAAGTGAACCATTTTGAAAGTATTTTGAACAGTTTAAAGATTTATTAGCCCAATGTTCTCATCATGGCATAGAGAAGTGGCGACAGTGCCAAATTCTCTATGACGGACTAGATTACCAAACGAAGACACTCCTCGAGACTATGTGTCAAGGGAAATTTTTAAAGAAAGATGAGAACCAGGGTTGGGATCTTTTTGAAGCTTTAGCAGAAAAAACCATTCAGTGGGAGTCTTGTCCTGAGAAAACCAATCCCACCACTTCCAGAGCTGGTATGCATTCGATTGAATCCTCTATAGCTGCCGAGGCAAAGATAACTCAATTGATGAAAAGGCTAGAACTGCTCGAGGCTAGGGAACCAAATTCTGTGAATCAGGTCAACCCACCACCTGTGATCAACCCAGGTTGTACCTACTGCCATGCTCTCAACCACCTGTTTGAGGAGTGTCTCGTCTATCAAGCTCAAATGTACCATGAGAATATGAATGCAGCATACACCAGACCTAACTACAATTCATACTCTAAAACATACAACCCGGGATGGAGGAACCATCCAAACCTTTCTTGGAGTCAGTCTGGTCATGAGCAACCAAGACCATCATTTCCACACCAATATCCTGCTCAGTCTCATCAACCCAGTTTCCAACAGAGTCCACCAAATTTCCAAACAAGCTTCCAACATAACTTCCAGCCCACATATCAGCAACAACAAACAAAAATCATCCTGATAAAAAATTATCAGATTTGGAAAGAATGATTGAAACCTTATCTAAAACCCAGGCCTCAATAATGAACACCCACAATCAGGCTATTAATAGGTTAGAGGTTCAGATAGGTCAACTGGCTAGCTCATTGAATGAAAGACAAAATGGAACATTGCCAAGCCAGCCAGTGCCCAATCCTAAGAACCCTTTCCTATTCATGAAGCTGAAGACATAGGTCCAAGTCAGTGTAATACTGTTCATATTTTGAGATCTGAAAAGCAGATAGACAATCAGGTTTCTAGTCATCCTGTTCCGAATAAATCAGTGTCAACATCTTCTGTTCCAGTACCACCAACTAAAAATGATCCATCTTCAAGTTCACAACCTTCAACCTCCAAATCGAATAATAAAGACAAAGCAGATGAGCAACCATATAAGCCTATTGTACCATTCCCTAATAGGCTAGCAAACCAAAATACTAATGCTCAAATGGAGAAAATTAGAGAAATGTTTAATCAGGTCTAGATCAATGTACCTCTTCTTGATGCCATACAACAAGTCCCTCATATGCCAAGTTCTTAAAAGATATGTGCACTAAGAAAAGGAAAACAAATGTCCCAAAGAAGGTCTTCCTTGCTTCTAATATAAGTGAGTTGCTAACTGGGCCAATTCCTGTGAAATATAAAGACCCAGGGAGTCCAAATATTTCTGTATTATAGGACAGACTACGATAAATAGGGCATTACTTAATCTCGGAGCCAGCATCAATCTTCTTCCTTTCTCTGTGCATCAGCAACTCGGGTTAGGCGACCTCCATCCAACAAGAGTTATTATACAACTGGCTGATCGATCTGTAAAGATTCCAAATGGGGAGATTACAGATGTTCTCATTCGGGTCGGGGAATTCATTTACCCTGTGGATTTCATTGTTCTAGAGACGCAACCCGTACATAATCCCAAAGCTCAGACACCTGTTATTCTAGGACGACCCTTCCTAGTCAGTGCAAACGCAATCATCAACTGTAGGAATGGATCAATGCGTCTAACTTTTGGAGATATGACAAAAGAGGTAAATGTTTTCCACCTGGGAAAACAACCTCGAGATTTGGATAATGAGTCATTTGAAGTGAACTTGATCGAGGGATTATCAAGTGAACATGAAGTGGAGATTGAATATGAGTCTGATAGAGAATTTGAATTGGAGTCTGATGACTTCAACCTTGATCAAATAATTGAATCCACAGTGGAGTGGGCAACAGATGCCGCCCCTATCCTTCCCTTACACAAGGAACAACCATTGATAGATCAAGTGCCCTCTTCCGAGCTTAAGGTTCTTCCTAGTCATCTCAAGTATCAGTACTTGGGTGAAAAGGAAGCATTTCCCATGATAATTGCGTCCCATCTTACGGAACAACAGGAAGAGGATCTTCTTGTAGTATTAAGGAAAAATCGAGAAGCCATTGATTGGACCATGGCTGATATAAAGGGAATCAGTCCATCCATTGTGCAACACCGGATTCATTTGATGGAAGATGCAAAACCTAAACGTGACCCACAACGTAGACTAAACCCGATCATACAAGAGGCTGTTAGAGCTGAATTGAAGCTATTAGACAATGGGATCATCTATTCCATATCCGATAGCCAGTGGGTTAGTCCAGTCCATGCTGTGCCAAAGAAAGCCGGGTTTACCGTGGTAGAAAACAATAAGAAAGAATTAGTACAAACTCGTCTTCCAACGAAGATTCGAGTCTGTATTGATTACCGAAAATTAAATGCTGCCACGTGTAAAGACCACTTTCCCCTTCCGTTCATAGATCAAATGCTCGAGAGACTAGCTGGACATGAGTATTACTGTTTCCTGGATGGATATTCAGGATACAATCAAATCCCTATCGCTCCCGAGAATCAAAACAAGACTACCTTCACCTGTCCCTTTGGAACATTTGCATACTGAAGAATGCCCTTCGGCCTGTGCAACGCTCCTGCAACGTTTTAACGTTGCATACTTAGTCTTTTTTCTGACATGGTGGAAATTTTTTTGGAGATTTTCATGGATGATTTTCCATTTATGGTGATTCCTTTGAATAATGCTTGCACCATCTTAAGTTAGTTTTACAACGATGCTTGGGAGAAGTGTCACTTTATGGTCAAGCAAGGAATTACCCTAGGGCATGAAGTTTCAAACAAAGGAATGGAGATTGATAGATCGAAAGTGGACGTTATAACAAAGCTCCCTGAGCCAAAATGCTTAAAAGACATTAGATCATTTTTAGGGCACGCTGGCTTCTATAGAAGATTTATTCAGAGGTTTAGCAAAATTGCTAGACCTTTAACAAATCTCTTAGGAAAAGATATACCTTCAATTTTGATAAAGAGTGTCTACAAGCTTGGGAGGAGCTTAAATACAGACTTGTTTCGGCGCCAATAATCTCAGCGCCTGATTGGACTAGGCCTTTTGAAATCATGTGTGATGCCTCCGATTATGCCATAAGCGCTGTTCTCGGACAACGTACTGATAACAGGCAACACGTGATTTACTATGCTAGTAGGACGCTTAACGAGACCCAACTAAATTACACGACAACTGAAAAGGAATTTTTAGCAGTTGTGTTTGCGTTGGAAAAATTTCGCCAATACCTACTAGGATCTAAGACAACGATTTTCACTGATCACTCCGCCCTTAGATACTTAATGTAAAAGAATGATGCAAAGGCCAGACTGATTTAATGGATACTTCTTTTGCAAGAGTTTGATTTGAAAATTAAAGACAAAAAGGGCGTTGAAAATGTGGTGGCAGATCACCTTTCGAGAATTCCTAATGCACCAATTGAGACTTTACCTATCAATGAAGACTTTCCTGACGAATACATCTTTACAATGTGTAAAGAGCCTTGTGTTGGCCCAAAGGCCTTCCACCCTAGTTTTGATGATGATTAACTCATGTAGTTATGTTTACTAATAATCTTGTGTTGTTTAAGTTTCAGATCATTAACCAAGATATTAGTTGGTGATTAGCTTCAACAAGGAGTTTAGAAGCTTTTCATAGTGATTCCAGGGCTCAACCTTCAAGATCACACATTGCCTAGCCCATGGATGGAGTCTTGGAGCAAATCAACTTGAAGATGAAGATCATCAAGAAGACTTAGGTATCCTAGTTTAGTTTAGTGTGTTTTAGATCTATTTGTAAAGCTTAGTATAGTTGATATGCTCAAGTGCACAATACACACACGTTTCATGTTTTGGATTTGGTTTTCATGAATAGTTTAGATCAAAACAAGTTTAAATGGTTTTTATGTATATTAGATGTGTTCAATATACATACATGCTTACATGACTTATATAAACTTATTTTGACTATCCTATTCATGTATTGAAAAATCAAGTTTGATAAAAATACCGGTTTTGGCTTTTGATAAAATTTGCAAGACTCAAAAATGAATTGATATGATTGATATATGTCTGGAAACTTTTATCACATATTTGTATTTCAATATAAAATGTTAAAATAAGTTTTATAAATTTTCAGAAAGATAAAAGATTTTTCAAAAATATTTAACATGTGTTTCTGACCCAAGTTTGTGCTGACAGGCCAGGTCGGTCGACCCGGACGGTCGACCGCACCATGGGCCGGTCGACCCATGAGGTTGACCGACGTGTACAGACTTGTGCACGTCTGGCAGACACAAGCTCGGTCGACCGTCAGGGTCGACCGGGTCTGAGAGCTCTGCTCTCTGTTTGTTTGGGTCGACCGGGGCGGTCGACCAGGTTGCCCCAACAGTCACATTTCTGACCGTTGGCGGTCGGCCGGGCCGGCCGACCGGTAGCCTGTCAGGCTGCCACATCAGCCTAACGGCTAGTTTTCAGATGGGCCTATATAAACCCCAATTCTTTGGTATTTTGGCCAAAATTTTTAGAGCTAATTTTTCCCTACTCTTTGGTTTTAAAAAGAAGTTTTTAAAAGAGTTTTAAAGCCTAAAAGATTTCATCTTTTTGTTTTTCAAGGTTTTGGAAAATCAAAGAAAACTAGGTTTTTGGGATATTGATTTGGTCTTTTATTTCTATCATCTACAAGAGATTTCCCAAGTAGTTTTTCTTGTTGCTTGTTTGCAAAAACACCTTGATTCCACACTTGAGCTATCTTCTATCCTAATCTATTTAGGATCTTTGTTTTGTGGAAAAGAGAAAAAGAGAAGTGTTTGAGGTTAAGCCTCCAAAGTTGTAAACCCTCCTTATTTGTGTATCCCTCTTTGGTAGAGGTTGATCGGAGTGGTATTGGTTTGGATCCCTCTTTGGTAGAGGTGATTGTGTTTGTATTGGCTACGGGCCTTATCCCTCTTCGGTAGAGGTGGATTGTGGTTGTATAGCCTCGGTGGCTTTGTAAGTTGAGAGAGGAGTTCGGTACTCCTATAGTGGATTGGAAATCCTACACGGTGGTGTAGGCGGGGATGTAGAGCTAGGGGCTCGAACCTCGAAACATATCTTATCTTAGCGTTTGATCCATTGTCTCTCTAAATCTCTCTCTCATTTATTGTGCAAAGCATCATTCATATCATCATATCATATTTGCTTTTGTTGAGCATAACTCATATTGCCATATCATATCTATTTGCTTGTGTTGTCCTTGCATTGATTCATATTGCTTATTCATTATATGCTTGGATTGCTTGTGTGTGTGCTTGGTTATTTGTGTGTGCCTCACTTGTACTTAACTACAAGAGCTTCATATAGCACCTCAACCCATATCTAGGGGAATCAAGAGGAGTTAGTCCAGAGCCCTTCACGGGGAATTCGGCTACACTTGTGTGTTGTACTAAGTGTGTTGCAAGAATAGTTTTAAGCTTCCGCATTTAGAGCATTTAGTTCACTAGATTAGCACTTGCACCTATTCACCCCCCTCTAGGTGTTTTTCAATTGGTATCAGAACTAGTGCTCCTGATATTAGGCTTAACATCCTAGGAGTGAGATCCATTTGATTGCTAATCTATTGTTTGCATTTGCTTGTTTGCACACTCATATAGTTTACCATGGACTTCATGACCCCACCTAGTTTTGACCCTTCCAACATTGTTGTTTGGAAGTATAGGATGTCCATGTACCTAAAGACCCTAGGTTTGCATGTCTTTCTTGCGGCCACCAAGAAATGCTATCTTGGAGATCGCAATCATATAGGGGCCAATGCACAAGCCCTAGAGGCCATTAGAAGCACATTACCTAAAGATTATCTTTTGTGTGTTTCTAACTTTGATTCCGATTTTGTAGTATGGAACAAGTTGACAACAACCACCACCTTTAAGCTTCAATTGCAAATTCAACAAGAAGAGGAGTCTAGTGGAGAATCTGACTCTCAATGCTTAATGGTCCAAGGGAATGACTCCCTTGAGGTACATTCGGAATCTCAACTAGATAATGATGATTGTGCTAGTTCTTCAAATGATTATGTTGATCCTCATGCTTTGAATGAAGAACTATCTATTGTTTGTGAAAATTAATTGAAAAATATAATTTGTTGAAAAAAAAAAGTCTAGAAATTGAAAAAGAAAATAAAAGTTTGCATTCTAGACATGACGTTGTTTTGCAAGAGAAGGTTGAGGTCTATAATGAAAGGGACTCATTGAGATCTCAACTAGACCTTATTTTAAAAGAAAATAAATTTTTAAAATCTAAAAATGATTGTGATAATGTTTTGAAAAATAATGATGCTTTATCTTCAAAAGTTGAGTTTGTTTTAAAAGAAAATGATTCTTTGAAAAGAGAAATTGATTTTATTTCAAAAGAATTAGAAATTTGTTTAAATAAAAATAAATCTTTGAAAAATGATATTGTTTCCCATGTTTGCCATGCTAGGGTAGTTTCACCTAGATCACCCCTTGCATGCTCCACTTCTTCTTTAATTAACAATGATATATCTTTGCTTAAGAAGAGTGTTAATTGTTTGGGCTTCACTTTGAGCCAATGTGTTTTTGGGCATACACGATTGGAATCTTTGTTTCGAAAGAAACAAGTTCCATCTTTTCATGCACACCCTCCACGGCATACACATGCTCCTCACGGACACCATCACACTATGTATGCTCATGTGTACACTTGTACACATGTGGACGTTGAAAATCACATAGAGGGGGGGTGAATATGTGATAATGCTAATCAATACACAATTTAAAAATTATGAAGTAACAATCTCACAAAGCAAGTGAATATAGCAATGAATGTAGAGAGCAAGTAATAAGAGCAATGAAAATAGAGCAAGAAATAAGAGCAAGTAAACCAAACGCAAACACGGAGATTTGTTATCGAGGTCGAGCACCCAGCTCTACTTCCCCGCCTTCCCCAGAAGGATTCCAACCACTTCCACTATCACAAAGATGTCACAAATACACCGGAGTACCCAACTCCACAATCTCAAGTACAAGTAATCTCTGAGTAGTCAAAAGACCACAAACTCTCTCTTGCAAAATTCTCTTCCCTTACAAAGGTCCTTAGAGAATTAATGAGTAGGAATGAAGCTCTAGTGTGTAAGGAGAAAAGAAAATGAAATCAGAGAATTCTTGAAAGCACTTCAGAAAATGAGAGAGAATTTCAGCACAAAAACCAAGAAATCAAGTCTTTTTGAAAGCCTTAAACTTTTGGAAATTTTTGAGACTTTTTCTAGTCTTCAACCTCTCCCTAAATACCCCTATTTATAGAAGAGGGCTAGGGTTAGGAGATAAAACATATTTAAGGCTAATCAGAAAGTGTTAGAACCAAAACATGTCACTTAAACATAATTAAGTGAGAAAAAGACAAAAATAAACCAGCTCAGAAAACTAGCCATTACTGTTCAAACGGCTAGTACGGTCGACCGGCCCGGTCGACCGCTAGTTCAAAGAAAATAGCCGTTTCAGGCTACGGTCGACAGGCCCGGTCGACCGAAACAAACAGAGAGCTCTGCTCTCAGACCGGTCGACCGGATGGTCGACCGTCTAAAGACTTCCAAACGTGCACAGATTTGTGCACGTCAGTCGACCGACCCGATCGACCGACTTCTAGCCAAGTCGACTTGTCAGAAGACTTAGTCGACTGGATGAAGTCTGGAATGGACAAAAAAATAGTTTTAAAAATATTTTGAAAAATCTTTTAACACTCCTAAAAATCACCAAAATAGTTTTATCATTTTGCATTGATATATAAACATGTGGTAAAAAGTTTAGCTCAAATATCAATCAATATAAACTATTTTTGTCTCTTATTATTTTTACCAAAAATCAAAAACTGTATTTTCTAAAACTTGGATTTTGAATGAAAAACTCTTCCAAATACAAAAACATGATATTTAACCATTTTGAAGCATAATCCTATATTCATGAAACATATGTACATCAAAGTTTTTGTCATAAATTCCAATATCAAAAAAGTTTTGATAAAACACAAAACTTAAAACACATGATTATGTATATCAAAATAAGTTTGTAGGTTTAGGATTGTATACAAACTATTTATGTTAGGAAACAAGATGTGCGCAAAAACGTGTGTGATAGAGCTTCAAACCTATTCACTATTCTTTAACAAAATTAAATTAAAAACAAATCTAATAAATTATTTGAGCAATCTTGAAGTCTTGAGCCATGCGATGCCTTGCTAGAGCCTTCTCTTCTATGTTCCTTCCTTGATGTGCAAAAAGCCTTCTTTGCTTCATGAACCTAGAAATTCTTGCAATAGCTAAGCAATGGCCTCCAAATTGGTGCTAACCTGAAACTTATCTAAACAAACTAATTAGTACCAAATAGCACTTATTTGTTTTGTTATCATCAAAACTTTAAACAAATGGAGAGTGTAACCTTTTGGGCCAACAATCTCCCCCTTTTTGATGATGACAAAACAAATAGGCTATAAACACAAGTATAGGGGAGGAGAAAGCTCCCCCTCAAAATATGCTATATTAAACAAAGAAAAACCATGTAATTTGTAATTTGCAAGTAAACATCATGAAACCAAAAACCAAAAACACTTGCAAAACACTTAAACTCAAATTACAAGTGTTGGCCCAATGGCCTTTCACTCTAGTTTTGATGATGATCAACTCATGTAGTTTTGTTTACTAATATTCTTGTGTTTCTAAGTTTCAGATCAATTAGCAGGATATTAGTTTTGATGATTAGCTTCAACAAAGTGTTTGGAAGCTTATCATGGTGATTCCGGTGCCAAAACTTAAAGATCATACCCTTTGCACTCGGTGGATCGCGTTTGGGAGCAAGTCTACTTGAAGATGGAGTTCCTCAAGGAAGACTTAGGTATCCTAGTTTAGATTATGAGTTTTAGATCCATTTGTAAAGCTTAGTATAGTTGATATGCTCAAGTGCACAACACACACGTTTTATGTTTTGATAGTTGGTTTTCATGAATAGTTTGATCAAAACAAGTTTTCATGATTTATATGTATAGTAGATGTTTTCTATTTATACATACATGCTTAACTTATAGACAAACTTATTTTGACGTTTCTATTCATGTTTTGGAAAAATCAAAGTTTGATAAAATAACAAGTTTTGTTTATGATAAAATTGGCAAGACACAAAAATGAATTGATATGATTGATATATGTCTTGAAATTTTTATCACAAGTTTGGTTATCAAAGTAAAATGATAAAACAAGTTTTAGAAAGACATGTTTTTAGAAAAACAGTTTTTATTGTGATTAAAACTATTTTTTAGATTTACTGTGAATTTATGGGATTTTTATTGAGTGAAAAGACCTATTTTCAAATCCCGTATCTGTGCAGATCTGCACTGTGCCTGCCAGGCCAGTTCGGTCGACCGGACCGGTCGACCGCACCAAGTGGCCGGTCGACCGGGTCGGTCGACCGATGTGCACAGACGTGCACGCTGGCTACACATTGTAGTCGGTCGACCGGACCGGTCGACCGAGTTGAGAGTTCAACTCTCAGGATGTTTCGGTCGACCGGGCCGGTCGACCGCTAGTGCCCAACGGTCACTTTTCTGACCGTTGGCGGTCGACCGGGCCGGTCGACCGACGCCTGTCAGAGCTGCCAGCTCAGCTCTAACGGCTAGTTTTCTGTTTGGCCTATATAAACTCCATCTCTTTGGGGATTTTGGCTAAGTTTTTTAAGAAAAATACTGGTTTTCTGAGGTATTTAAAAGAGTTTTAAAAAGAGTTTGTGGCTTTAAAACTTCTCATCTTTATTTGTTTTGGGTTTTTGGAAAATCAAAGAAAACTAGGTTTTGGGATTTTGATTTGGTATTTCATTTCTCTATCATATACAAGAGATTTCCCAAGTAGTTTTTCTTTGTTGCTTGTTTCCAAAAACACTTTGATTCACAATTGAGCTATATCATCTATCCTAAACTATTAGGATCTTGTTTTTGTGGAAAAAGAAAAGAGAAAAAGAAAGAGAGTGTTTGAGGTTGTTGTTGTAAACCTCTAAGTTGTACACCCTTATTCTTGTTGTATCCCTCTTCGGTAGAGGTGATCGGGTGATTGGTTTGTGAGCCTCTTAGGTAGAGGTGTTTGTTGTAGTTGGCTACGGGCCGTATCCCTCTTCGGTAGAGGTGGATTGTGGTTGTATAGCCTCGGTGGCTTTGTAAGGTTGAGAGAGGAGTTTGGTACTCCTATAGTGGATTGGGAAATCCTACACGGTGGTGTAGGCGGGGATGTAGAGCAAGGTGCTCGAACTCGAAACAAATCTTTGTGTTAGCGTTTGATCCATTGTCTCTCTAACCCTTACTCTCTTTACTTTGTGCAAGCATCATTCATTCATTGCACACATATCTTATACATTGCTTGTGTTGCCTTGCATCTTTTATATTGCAATTCGTTCTTATATGCTTGGCTTGATTGTGTGTGCACATATTTCATATTGCTTGGATTGCTTGTGTGTGTGGGCCTAATTTGTACTCATCCAACAAGAGCTTCACATAGCACCTCAACCCATTTCAAGGGGAATCAAGAGGAGTTAGTCCAGAGCCTCGCAAGGGGAATTCGGCTACACTTGTTGTATTGTATCAAGTTTGTGCAACATTTGCATTAGCTTCCGCATTTAGCGCACTTAGTTTGCATTAAGTTTAGATTAGCACTTACACCTATTCACCCCCCCTCTAGGTGTTTTTCAATTGGTATCAGAGCTAGTGCTCCTGATACTTAGGCTTAACATCCTAGGAGTGATCCATTTGCTTGCTAATCTCATTTGTATTTGTTTTTTGCACATATTTAGTTTATACCATGGACTTCATGACCCACCTAGTTTTGACCCTTCCAACATTGATGTTTGGAAGTATAGGATGTCCATGTACCTAAAGACCCTCGTTTTGCATGTCCTTCCTTGCCGCACCAAGAGATGTTATCTTGTTGATTGCAATCATATAGGGGCCAATGCACAAGCCCTAGAGCCATTAGAAGCACTTTATCTAAAGATTATCTTTTATGTGTTTCTAACTTTGATTCCGCTTTTGTAGTGTGGAACAAATTGACAACCACCACCACCTCCGAGCTTCAAGAACAAATCCAACAAGAAGAGGAGACTAGTGGAGAATCCGATTCTCAATGCTTCATGGTCCAAGGGAATGACTCCCTTGAGGTACAATCGGAAACTCTATCAGATAGTGATGATTGCTCTAGTTCTTCTAATGATCATATTGATGCTCATGCTTTAATGAAGACTATCTATTGTTTGTGAAAAATTAATTGAGAAGTATAAAATTTTGAAAAAGAAAAGTCTAGAAATTGAAAAAGAAAATAAATGTTTACATTCTAGACTTGACATTGTTTTGCAAGAGAAGGTTGAGGTTTCTAATGAAAGGGATTCATTAAAAACTCAATTAGACCTTGCTATAAAAGAAAATGATTTTTTGAAAAATAAAAATGATTGCCATGCTATTTTAAAGAAGAATGAAAACTTGTCTTCTAAAGTAGATTTTGTTTTAAAAGAAAATATTGCTTTGAAAAATAAAATTATTTCTATTTCAAATGATTTTGGATGCTTGTTTAAAGAAAAATGAAGTTTTTGCAACATAAGATAGATGCACATGTTTGCCATGCTAGTGTAGCCTCTTCATTTAGTCTACCTAATGCATGTACCTCTTCTTCTAGGATTTAATGATAATATTTGTATCTAAAGAAGAGAGTAGATTGTTTGGGCTCCACTATGAGCCAATGTGCTAAGAACCACTCACGTTGGAAACCTTGGTTCGAAAGAAACAAGTTCCATCCTTTATGCATGCACACCCATCACGGCATACACATGCTCCACACGGACACCATCAACACATGTATGCTCATGTTACTCATGTACACATTGTGGACGTAAGGGCCACCTTGCTAAATTTTGTTATGATAGATTACATACTCCTAATTTAGCAAAGAATTTGTTTGGGTTAGAGAAGGTACTAACCCCCATGGACCCAGAAGATATGGGTACCAAAGACCACCCCTCCTATTGTTTTTGATGAAGGTGTGGGCTCTCACATGACGTGAGAGTGATGACACCTTGGAGTGGATGCGTTCCGGACTTCATGGAAATCAAATTGGATGCATCACTTTCAAGGGAAGAAATGGTGGAGAGGACCACCAAGTTTTGGAGACAAGGTGAGTTGCCTCTAGGTTTGGTAACAATTCCTAACTCCGTATTATTTACTACATGCTTTTAATATTCTTTGTTTGTGGCATGTTTTTGATGTCTATGGATTAGTATGTTCATTCCATGTTTATTAGATCCTTGACAAACATGTATAGTATTTGAGACACATGCTTATATGATCCATAATTAGTGTTCTCAACTTTTGTTTAAGCTATAATGTACATCATGAATCTAATACATGTGAATTTACATAATAATCATGTATTTGTTTTATCATGATGATTTTTATATTGTGTTTTGATGCTTCATGTTTTTGAATATATGTTTAAGTGTTAGTTTTCATTAAAACTAGGTATATACTTGTGCATATAGTGGGCCACAAATAAATCTATATATATTGAGCTTGATTGCTTATTTGAACCCATTAGATGTGCTAGTATAGTCTAGTTTTGATGATTCATACATTTCAAACTTGTATTCCATTTTGAATTTGTTTTATGATTGTGTTTTTCACTTCATGTATATGTTTTGTATTGCCAAACCTTAAGATATACATGTATACCCTTGAGTCATTTGCCTTTCATGCAAATCTATATTTGGACTCAAATTGTGTGTTTAGGATATGTATGTATACTTCTTGTGTTGACAATTCATACATATACCTTGAAATGAAAATTGCCTTGATGAAAATTTAGCTATCATGATTTTCATGTCTTTCATGTATTTATATTTAACTTCATGTATATGTCCATCTAGTTCAACTAATCTTATACATATACATCTTTTTGAGCCACGTGCCTTCATGAATATACATTTAGTGGACTCGTGAGTTTTGGATATGTATGTATATTTTAGCTTGTATTAGACATACATATGCCTTGAAGATTAAATAAGGAGTTTTATATGATTTTTTCATGTTTTTGATGGAATTATGTTTTAAGGAATAATTGAGCTTAATGAAATATTTTTCATGATATGATCTTCACATATTTTTGTACACTCATATCTATTGCTCATGTTTTGTTTCTCATGAGTTATGCTTTTATTGTTTAGAGTGATGATTATCATGTGAATTTCAATTTTGTTTTATTCCTTGCTTGAAGGATTTCGTGCTAGTTAACAAGTTTTCCATTTAACTAGTTGCGGTGCTCTTCATTTTGGTAGTGATTTTCAACAATATTACATTTTCAAATCTATCTTTGAAACCCCTACCTTCCAAGGGCGGTAGGATGGGAGATCATGTTCATGTATGCCCTAAATTGAAAATCTTTAAAACTTGAATTATGATTGGGTGGTAGATAATATGTATATACACTTGAACTTATTGTTATGTCAATTGGTATCGTTGAACTCTTTCAATTGGTATCATTTTGATCTTCTTGTATCATATATGTTTTGTATGATGTATGCTTTAAATTCCAAGTATATCAATTTCTATTGGTATCTATCTTTCATACATATATATGTTTGTGTTTATGCTAGTGCTTGAGTTTCAATTTTGTTTAAATTGATTACTTTTAAATTGTTATCAAGACTATGCATGTCTTTAGTTTGTTTTTCATAAGGGGGAGAAATTTGATTTTGTATTCAATTGGTATTTGTACTCCCACTCTTTATGATTAAAAGTGTTGTTATTTTGAACATATATCAACATCAATTTGTTTATATATTTTCAAAATGAAATATATTATTACAATTGGTATCAAAATTTGTGTTTAGACATTCAAAATTTGTTATGTTGTTTTACAATTGGTTTCAAGATTCATGTTTGAGAATTCAAGACTTATGTTTAATTACAATTGGTATTTCCAAATTTGTTAAAGAAAATATTCAAAGTTTTGATTTGTATTTCCTATATGCAAGGAGAGCTTAACATCTCTCTTACATATAGATTCAGTTGATAATTATAAATTGAGGAGCTTGAACAACTCTTCTTTATATGATATACGTGTGTAGGGGAGGCTTCACATCTCCTCTTATGCATTACATAATATGTGTTATGTGAATTGGGGCTTGTCATCCTTTCTTCATATAATGCATATGTGTAGGGAAGCTAACTTAGCGTCTTCCTCTTCATGAATGTATATAGCATATAACATATATTGATCCTTGTTTATTGGTATCAAGATACTTCATTGACATATTTTTTTAATTGATATCATGTTTGTAGTCACCCCTTATTGACTTTATTTTTTGTTTTAGACAAAAAGGGGAGAACATTGTTTGCATTGTTTTGATTGACAAAAAGGGGGAGAAAGATTTTTACCCCTCATTTTATCTATGGTTTTGATTGTTTACCCCTTTGTTGATGATTGACAAAAAGGGGGAGAATTATTTGAGAGTTTAATATGCATATATAAAACTCAAATACTTCTATGCATGATTGGTACATGTTTTGTTTTATATGCATGCTTATGTTTATGCATATATTATGTTTTAATCTCAAGAATATTAAGTTTAATTGATTTATAGAGTTTGCTTTGTAATTGGTATCTAGAGCTTATTTTGTTTTGAATATTCCATTTGATATCTAGAACCATTTATTGTTTATGCATATGCATGTTTCATGTTTAATACTAATTGCATATATTTATTGTTTATCCCTATGCATAAGTTAAGGGGGAGCTTCTTTGAAGCTTAACTTTAATCCATGCATATATAACTCCATGAGTTTTGTCATCATCAAAAAGGGGGAGATTGTTGGCCCAATGGCCTTTCACTCTAGTTTTGATGATGATCAACTCATGTAGTTATATTTACTAATATTCTTGTGTTTCTAAGTTTCAGATCAATTAGCAGGATATTAGTTTTGGTGATTAGCTTCAACAAAGTGTTTGGAAGCTTATCATGGTGATTCCGGTGCCAAAGCTTAAAGATCATACCCTTTGCACTCGGTGGATCGCGTTTGGGCAAGTCTACTTGAAGATGGAGTTCCTCAAGGAAGACTTAGGTATCCTAGTTTAGATTATGAGTTTTAGATCCATTTGTAAAGCTTAGTATAGTTGATATGCTCAAGTGCACAAACACACACGTTTTATGTTTTGATATTTGGTTTTCATGAATAGTTTGATCAAAACAAGTTTTCATGATTTATATGTATAGTAGATGTTTTCTATTTATACATACATGCTTAACTTATAGACAAACTTATTTTGACGTTTCTATTCATGTTTTGGAAAAATCAAAGTTTGATAAAATACAAGTTTTGTTTATGATAAAATTGGCAAGACACAAAAATGAATTGATATGATTGATATATGTCTTGAAATTTTTATCACAAGTTTGGTTATCAAAGTAAAATGATAAAACAAGTTTTAGAAAGACATGATTTTAGAAAAACAGTTTTTATTGTGATTAAAACTATTTTTTAGATTTACTGTGAATTTATGGGATTTTTATTGAGTGAAAAGACCTATTTTCAAATCCCGTATCTGTGCAGATCTGCACTGTGCCTGCCAGGCCAGTTCGGTCGACCGGACCGGTCGACCGCACCAAGTGGCCGGTCGACCGGGTCGGTCGACCGATGTGCACAGACGTGCACGCTGGCTACACATTGTAGTCGGTCGACCGGACCGGTCGACCGAGTTGAGAGTTCAACTCTCAGGATGTTTCGGTCGACCGGGCCGGTCGACCGCTAGTGCCCAACGGTCACTTTTCTGACCGTTGGCGGTCGACCGGGCCGGTCGACCGACGCCTGTCAGAGCTGCCAGCTCAGCTCTAACGGCTAGTTTTCTGTTTGGCCTATATAAACTCCATCTCTTTGGGGATTTTGGCTAAGTTTTTTAAGAGAAAAAATACTGGTTTTCTGAGGTGTTTAAAAGAGTTTTAAAAAGAGTTTGTGGGCTTTAAAACTTCTCATCTTTATTTGTTTTGGGTTTTTGAAAAATCAAAGAAAACTAGGTTTTGGGATTTTGATTTGGTATTTCATTTTCTATCATATACAAGAGATTTCCCAAGTAGTTTTTCTTTGTTGCTTGTTTCCAAAAACACTTTGATTCCACACTTGAGCTATATCATCTATCCTAAACTATTAGGATCTTGTTTTTGTGGAAAAAGAAAAGAGAAAAAGAAAGAGAGTGTTTGAGGTTGTTGTTGTAAACCTCTAAGTTGTACACCCTTATTCTTGTTGTATCCCTCTTCGGTAGAGGTGATCGGGTGATTGGTTTGTGAGCCTCTTAGGTAGAGGTGTTTGTTGTAGTTGGCTACGGGCCGTATCCCTCTTCGGTAGAGGTGGATTGTGGTTGTATAGCCTCGGTGGCTTTGTAAGGTTGAGAGAGGAGTTTGGTACTCCTATAGTGGATTGGGAAATCCTACACGGTGGTGTAGGCGGGGATGTAGAGCAAGGTGCTCGAACCTCGAAACAAATCTTTGTGTTAGCGTTTGATCCATTGTCTCTCTAACCCTTACTCTCCTTACTTTGTGCAAGCATCATTCATTCATTGCACACATATCTTATACATTGCTTGTGTTGCCTTGCATCTTTTATATTGCAATTCGTTCTTATATGCTTGGCTTGATTGTGTGTGCACATATTTCATATTGCTTGGATTGCTTGTGTGTGTGGGCCTAATTTGTACTCATCCAACAAGAGCTTCACATAGCACCTCAACCCATTTCAAGGGGAATCAAGAGGAGTTAGTCCAGAGCCTCGCAAGGGGAATTCGGCTACACTTGTTGTATTGTATCAAGTTTGTGCAACATTTGCATTAGCTTCCGCATTTAGCGCACTTAGTTTGCATTAAGTTTATTAGATTAGCACTTACACCTAT